>JBBJLS010071941.1:0-10727 GCA_037577275.1 Bryconaethiops microstoma
TATATTAATATATAAGTAAAATAAAATGTTTGAAAAAGTGTGCAAAAGGATGACCAGAGTAGCCAGTATAAACAGTATAAAAGTATAAAACGGTGTGAGACAAGTGAAAATAGCAGGTTGAGTATACATTTTTAAAGGTTTGTGCTTTCTTAGAGTTGTGCAAACAGTATAGACATATGACCAGTATATAGACAATGTAACTGGTATGATCTAGTATTAATAGCAGTTTATGCACAAATTATTTTATGCATTTTAAGAATTGTGCAAACCGTATGAGCAGTATGGACAATATACAGTGCCTTGCAAAAGTATTCACCCCCCTTGGGATTTTTCATGTTCACCTGGAATTAAAATGGATCGATTGCGAGATTGCACCATTTCATTTACAGAACATGCCTACGAATTTGAAGATGTATTTTCTTTTATTGGGAAGCAAACAACAAATAGGATAAAATAACAGAAAACTTCGGTATGCATGATTGTTCACCCCCCCTAAATTCAGTACTTTGTAGAGCCATCTTTTGTGGCAATTACAGCTGAAAGTCGCTTTGGATAAGTCTCTATGAGCTTGCCACATCTTGCCACTGGGATTTTTGCCCATTCCTCAAGGCAGAACTGCTCCAGCTCCTTCATGTTGGATGGTTTTCACCTTTGAACAGCAATCTTCAAGTCTTACCACAGCTTCTCAGATGGATTGAGGTCTAGACTTTGACTAGGTCAATCCAACACATTTAAATGTTTCCCCTTAAACCACTCGAGTGTTGATTTAGTAGTATGCTTCGAGTCATTGTCTTGCTGGAAGGTGAACCTCCATCCCAAATCTTTCAAATCACAGGCAGACTGACAGGTTTTGCTCAAGAATATCCCTGTGTTTAGCACCATCCATCTTTCCCTCGACTCTGACCAGTTTCCCAGTCCCTGCTGCTGAAAAACATCCCCACAGCATGATTCTGCCACCACCATGTTTCAATGTGGCGACGGTGTTCTTGGGGTGATGGGATGTGTTGGGTTTACGCCAGACATAGCATTTTCCTTGGTGGCCATAAAGTCTCATCTGACCAGAGCACCTTCCTCCATACATCTGGGGAGTTGCCCACATGCCTTTTGGCAAACTCAAAACATACCTTCTTATTTTTAACACAAAGTAATGGCTTTTTTCTGGCCACTCTTCCATAAAGCCCAGCTCTATGGAGTGTATGGCTTATTGTGATCCTATGGACAGATAGTCCATTCTCTCCTGTGGAACTCTGCAACTCCTTCAGGGTTACCTTTGGTCTCTGTGCTGCCTCCGTGATTAATACCCTCCTTGTCCAGTCTGGGAGTTTTGGTGGCCGACCCTCTCTTGGCAGGTTTGTTGTGGTATCATGTTCTTTCCATTTGGAGATGATGGATTTGATGGTGCTCCGGGGCATCATCAAAGATTTGGATATTTTTTTGTAACCCAACCCTGACTTGTACTTCTCAATAACTTTGTCTCTGAGAGCTCTTTGGTTTTCATGGTGTGATGCCTCTTGCTTAGCAGTGTTGCAGCCTCTGGGGTCTTTCAGAAAAGGTGTGTTTATACTGACAGATCATGTGACACTTAGATTGCAGACAGGTTTCACTAATTATGTGACTTTCTCATTTCACTTCACCAACTTAACTATTTTGTGCAGATCCATCACATAAAATAAGATTTAAAAACATTTAAATTAAAGGTTGGATTGTAACAAAATAGGTAAAAAGACAAGGGGCTGTAAACAGTATACACTGTATAACAATGTCACCAAGTATAACTTTCAGTCTATGTATATCTGATAAAGTGACTGTGCATGGGTGTACGCTCAGTGTAAAAAGTTCGTAGGGGGGAAGGGGAAGTGAGAAGGGTCCTGGGGGCAGCATAGTGTTGAGGAGCCTGACAGGCTGGGGGTAGAAACTGTCTGGGAGATCTGGCTCTAATGCTGCAGTGTCTGCTCTTTAATGGCAGGAGTGTGAATAGTCATAGTCGAAGTCTGAGTAGTTGAACTGTCCATGTGCGGAATGTCTCTTCTAGTGTGGGTAGAAGCACCTCAATACTGTTCTCTGCTGTCCTCACTTCCCTACGCTTGCGGTCAGACATGTTTCAGTTGCTGTACCTAGGTATTGATACAGAACACTTTCGATGGGGCCTCTGAAGAATGTGGTGAGGATGGGAGGTGGAAGCTTTGCTTGTTTCAGCCGCCTCAGAAAGTGAAGTCTCTGATGGGCTTTCTTTGTTAGGGAGGTTGCTTGTGTTGCTTGTCCATGTGAGGTCCTCAGTTATGTGCATACCAAGGAACTTGGTGCTCCTTACAAACTCCACAGCAGAGCCACTGATATTGAGTAGAGTGTGGGCTGGACGTGATTTTCTGAAGTCCACTATCATCTCTTTATTCTTGTCAACATTAAGAGAGAGATTATTATCTCTGCACCACTCTGACAGCTGTTTCCCCTCCTCTCTGTAGGTTAACTCATCAGCGAACTTGATGATGTGGTTGGTGTTGTGTGCGGCTGTGTAGTTGTAGGTCAGCAAGGTGAAGACCAGAGGCCTGAGCACATAGCCCTGCGGTACTCTGGTGCTCAGTTTGATCATGTTGGAGGTGTTGCAACCCATCCACACTGACTGGGGCCTCTCTGTCAGGAAATCCATCGTCCAAATACAGAGAGTGGTGTTCAGACCCAACCCACTCAGTTTCGCAATCAGCCTTTGAGGGATTAAAGGCTGAGCTGAAGTCTATGAAAAGCATTTAGACTTTTGTCTTTCTTGTCCAGATGTGTCAGGGAGAGGTGAAGGTCAGAGGATATGGCATCCTCAGTGGACCTGTTGGACCAGTATGCAAATTGCAAGGGTTGTAGAGAGGTGGGGAGACTGGACTTTATATGTGCCATGACTGACCTCTCAAAGCACTTCGTGATGATTGGGACTGGGATGATGGTAGTGGATTTGAAGCACGCTGGTACAGACATCTGCCTAAAGATGTTTAAAAATGTCCGCGAAGACACCAGCCAGTTGGTAGGTGCATTCCTGAAGCACGTGGCCGGGTATGTTGTTGGGTCCTGAAGTTTGCGTGGGTTCACTCGTGACAGGGTTCTCCTCACATCAGCTGTGGGAAGACACAGTACCTGCTCATTGGAGGGAGGAGACGTTTTTCTCACCGGCTCTTTGTTTTGTGCCTCAAATTGTGCAAATAAGTCATTCAGCTCATCTGGGAGGGAGGCATCGCCATACTGCTGTGCAGATGGGGGGCTTGAAGTCTGTGACTGCCTGAATTCCCTGCCACATACGACATATGTCTTTAGTGCACTTTTGGTGTGTTCATTGATCCTGTGTGCATGTGCCTGCTTTGCTCTCCTTATAGTGTAGGACAGGTTAGCTCTGGCAGCCTTATCTCCAGATCTGAAGGCTGCATTTCTGATCTTTAGCAGCGTGCACACCTCACTCATCATCCAGGGCTTTTGGTTGGCTCTCGTGGTGACACTCCTGGAAACAGTAACATCCTCTATGCAGTTTGAGATGTAGCTGGTGACAGAGTCTGTGTACTCCTCCAGGTTGATGGAGTCACCATTCATTGAAGCCTCCCTAAAAATGTTCCAGTCTGTCGTAGCGAAGCAGTCCTGGAGAGCTGAAACTGTACCACTTGGCAACACTTGGATGTTCCTGTGGACCGGTTTGGTACGTTTGAGGTAGTACTTGTTAAGCAGGAACCAGGAACACGGTGATGTGGTCCAAGTCTTTGGGCCCTTCCCCTCTTTACTGTTTTTCCTTACTTGTGTATTAACCTCTGACTTTTTTCTTTCGACAGGGTTTGTTAAGGTGTGTAACTTAGCTGCCAGTAAATTGGTAAAAAGCAGGTGTTGATTTTAGTTTAGTTTTACAGGTATGAAGAACAGACGTAGACTTAAACACTGATGTACGTCGCTCTGGAAAAGAGCATTTGCTAAATGGCGTAAACGCAAGTCCCCAAGGTGGGGGAGGGCCTTGTAGGCCCCACACACGTTTGTGTAGACACTGTCCAAGCAGTTCACATGCTGGAAGAACTTCGGGAAAACTGACTTTAATATTAGGAATGAGTCCGGATGTGCTCATTCCTAATATTGCTTACTTATGGCCTCGTACAGTTCAGCTAGTGCCTGGTTATCATTAGCGCTAGGCGCTGTATACCCTCGGCAGGTAGAAAAGCCGACATCCGACTGATACAGTTTCAGTCCGCGGAGAACAGGGCTTCGCAATGGCAGCAGCAGTCCCCCACTGCGTGTCTTGCCTGACAGAAAGGTGTCCATGTCCGCTCTGAAGATGGTCAGTCCCGCTAACTGAACAGCCGAGTTTGCAATATTTTCATGAAGCCACGTCTCAGAGAAAATAAAAACACAGCAGTCTTTAAATTCCCACTGGATGTCTCGCTGCAGCTCTATGTGATCCAGTTTGTTGTACAGCGATCGGATGTTTGCAAGGAAAATGGAAGGTATCACTAGTCTGGTGGTATTAGCCTTTAGCCTCGAGCTAACCCCGCTCCTCGTTTCTGCCTCCAATTGTGGCGCTTACGTTTCAGCCGCGTCCGTTTCTCCCCCTGCCGAAGTAAACAAAGGCTGTGGAGCGTTTCAATCAGCAGCTCACTGGAGAGTTTTGTGCTGGTCGTAAACGTACACCGACGTCGTACTGGCACTCGAATTGTACTTTGTTCAAAGACGAACAAGGACTAACATTTAACACCTCAGTCTCAGCAGCTCTCAGCTTTCTCCAGGCAGAGGAACAACCTTTCATCGGACAAGTTGTATCCGCCTACCGGCTATTTTTTCTTTGTGTGTATCTTGTTAAATCATTTTATCGTAAATTTTCATTTAATTGATTTTACATGTTTGATGTTAATCAAAAGGGGGCGGTGTGGGGGAAAATTTACTAGATAACCAGTTTTGCAGTGTCTTTTCACATTTATACTCACATACTGTCATTTAGTGTATCACATTATAGCTCTGATATGAAATGGTCTGCACTTACTGTAAGGTCAAGTCAGCCCAGGGGGGTGGTGTGAGTAAAATAGCATCAACTCGGGAGGGTGTGAAACTTTCGAGACCACAGAATAATGAGCGATTATGAAAAGTGTTTGTGCACCAGAAGCAAGGCGATAAGAGTTGCCCTCAGCTTAACCCTGGCTTCTCTCTACAGAATGTGAGGAGAAACCGATACCATTATGCTATGCTTGAAGCAGATAATAAAAACCCATGTTAAAGTGGCACTCTCTAATCAACAAGCTGAGAAGAGACCTGCTCTATTAGTCTGACAAATATAATAAACTTTGTTTGATTTTTAGAACCTCTCAGATCTTGAGTCTTGAATCTGTGGAACACAATTTATTTTTTCCACGACACAACTTAAGCCTGCATGGGCGCAGGTATCTTAAAATATATGGCACCATCTTGAAATATATCGTTTATTAACTACTTTAAAATAAACTTACTAATTCTAAAGAGGAGGTCCATGAATTACTTATTTAAAACACTGACGATGCTAATCCGTACAGAATGATAAATCAGTGTGAAAAGCCAGTTGTTTAGTTGAATTGGTTGGTAAAAATCAAGTTTATGAATAAACGTTTTGGTCCAGATTTTGCTTCTTAAATTGGTTAACAAACATCAGAAGTCAATAGTCTTTTCTGTAAGCATGTTATTTCTTCGCAAAAACTCAACCAGCTCAAACTGCATCCAGCTCTTCATTGAGGTGGATCAGACTTGTGCATGTGGTTTAGGACACAGTATGACCGTGAGTTATAAAAATGAACAAAACTTCACTTGGCAGCCTTTTAGGCAACAGAGTCTGTTTTCACAAACCATGTCAGGAGTAGCAGTGCTGGTCTAAAGTCATTTTGACAATGGCCATTATAAATATGTAATTATCTGATCTCAGAATCTTACTAGTCCTCTTCATAGCTGCGTTGTGAATACCAGACCTGGTGAAGTCTGAAATGGATGAGCTTTTCATTGCACTCTCAGGGCGGTACACTGGGCGGTCTTTCTTAGGGTCCTTCCAATTTAAATGTGCATTTGATGTAATTGCACTCAGCGACATAGTCCTTAGGATCGGTGCAGGAGGTGCTTCAGGTTGCTTGGACACCTGCTCCTTTCTCCAAAGTACCATTTTTGGCAAAGCTAGTGTCCCCGTTTGTTTGGTTTTGGTTCATCCATCATCATTGGGCAAAAGCATTCCACTTTTTTTGCCATCATCTCCCACCCTGGTCCACATATTTAAAACCCACACTGCCTTCATCCGAGCACCTAGCACTCTCTGCATGAACCTGCTTGGGATAAGATGGGACTGATCTCATACTGAGGTAAAACATCTAACCTCTGATGAATTGTGTACTAATGCAAATGCAAATTAGATTACCTCCAGTATAACTAGCAAAATTGCTTCATGATCACAGATCATAAAAAACTCAGTTCTGAGGCACAAATTGCAGATAGTGCTTCGCATTTGATACATGAAGCTTACCAGGAAGAGATCAAGCAGGACAGAATTTCCCACACAGGACTTTCTTTCTATTTTGGTTTCCTTCAGAAATGCACTGACCGAAGGGGATGTTTTAAACCCTGGACGGTTTTAAGGCTTGGCAAGAGTAGAATGTGATGGACAGGGGGCAGCAGGGGTCTTCTTTCAATTGCTGTAATGTGCAGAACTTGGAAAACTGATAAGACTTGCATGCCAGGACAGCATTGCATTTGTGAGGACAACACTATAAACTGATCTAGAGGAGATATCAAAAAAAATTTACAAACCTTGTTATGCAATTCTGTTTATTGAAAGCATCAGGTGTAATACACTATTTAATTCAAATGATACCATGTAATTTATTATAGATTATAGAAATGAGTAAGATTCCTCTCCAATGAAGGACAGAATGATTAAATTCTGCCTTTATATTCTGTCCTTGACGATCACTTCCCAACAAGGCTGTAGTCACATTGAATTTTCGGGTTGTCCTTTTTAAATACTCTGGAGGTACATGCTTTGTAATCATACTGCACGATGCAGTCATCAGCATAGTTCGAAGGTGTTAGCAATCTGTAAAATAAATACATTTGCACACGATCAATAAACATGATCAATTTATACATGATCAATGATCTATAGTCAAAGTAAGACCTCATACAAGAAACTGGTTTCATATAAATATATACCTTGGAATTTCTCTCCCGCAGTTTGGGAATGCTTAGTATTTTCTGGATATCTAGACTGGATAGTGTGAGGCCTAAGCAGTTTTTCTGAGTCAGTTAAAAACTTGATTGCATTAAAGTTGTTGATCATGTTACTCTGTACACATATTGCGGATTTTCTATGTTTGTTTGTTTTTAAACTGGGATTGGGATTTATTATATTAGGTGGTATGTTCCTGAGAAGCTCTGAAAGAATAAAAATTTCTCACTTGCTTTTTGTCTGTATTCCACATTATTTCAGTCACTGGCTGTGTTGCTTGTGGCTAGTTTTTGCATATTTACCCTTGACAGCAACTCATTGAATGATGTTCACATCGGCAGATTTCACATTTGCTGTTCTTCCAGGAAGATCCCACGGGGTGCCAGGTCTTATCCAGGCCGTCCTGACAATGAGTCGCACCTATTAAACATCAAAAGTTCAACACACAAGGTTTAGTGTGAACCAACATGGGCACAACATGCAATACATGCACACATTATATTGGTGTGTGTGTGTGTGTGTGTGTGTGTGTGTGTGTGTGTGTGTGTGTGTATGTGTTTACCTTTTTTAAGCATCTTGACCCAGCAGGCGCCATAATTTAGGGGAACAAGTGCAAACAGGATGCAACCCACAAACAGTGACCTCTTCAACATGGTTTTTGGAGTAAAGAGCAGGTCAACAAATTAATTTGACAAGTCCTCCTTCAGAAGAATATTTAAAGAGAAGTGCTGTTCTGGTCTCGCCTCCTATAGCACGCCCCTAGCTGTCAAGGTCTCTGGAGTTCTGGGAGCTCTTTCAGCTCCCAATTGGCTCCTCATTTTACCTTTTCATTTCTGCCTTTTATAATTCAGCCAAATTTAGCACTGTTTTGACCTGTGATTAGTATGTATACCCGTATATCACCTGAATGATTCAGTGTAATCATACTAAACCATATAACTACAGGTTTTGTACTAAAGATCAAAGGCGAGAGTCAAACACTATTATGTTTGTAAATGTTTTATTTATACTGCACATATATGTGCTGGCATTAACACAACATTCAGTCACAGTCATGGGATGACTTTCGTTTGCCCTGTCTATGGGATTTGTACATGGATGTGGTGCAGTCTGTACTCTGTACTGAAGCTCCAGCATAGCGAGTCAGACTGTGTGTTTCCTTCACTTCCAAATTCTGTCTTTCCTGTTCTATTTCCTACAATTATGAATAAAGCCTTTAATATTGAGTTCTGCAAGAGCATCCTCCTTCCATAACTCCCAACAACATAATGACAAGTGCCATTTTGCTTTAATTTATATTAGTTTTGGTGCAACATCTGATTCGTTTATGAATTCCTATTTCATATTTAAAAAACCCATAAAAAACCATGACGCCATATGCTCGCACCGAATCTCTCTACCCTGTACACTGTTAAGGTGACTCGCCCTTCTCCCCTCTCTCCATTATGGAGGTGGCTTGACCACAAAAAATCACATTTTTAAATGATCAATACTCAGCCCCTGATCAATCGATTAAAAATGGCTTGGGCAAGAAGCGGTGCCATTTTTCATCTGGAAAAATATTATAATAAAAATAAAACTTAAGAAGAGCAGTATTGTGATTGCTTATGCAACCACGATAATTACTTGATGCCTCCCAGAGTAACCATGTGAATATCTGCACATTTAAATGTTTTTCTTGCTCTGACACACTTAGATCAGCTGAGGAAGGGCTTTTCAATCAGCTGAGTAGTTGGATCAGCTGTGTCAGGCTAGGGATAACACCAAAATCTGCAGGGACGGGCTACTGGTTCTCCAGAACCAGAGCTGACACTGTCCTAGACTGAGTGAGTGTTTAAAAATACAATCACACTAATCCAAGTTAAGTGATCGGTTCTGTGGTATTTCAATAGGTGCTAATGGCATATACAGCTTAATAACCAGATTAAAAGCAATATTTAACTTAAAAATAGTGTGAACTTACCATGGTTTCCAGGTGTAGTGTGAATGTTCTAAAGTCTGAGGCCATCAGATTTTAAACCTATAGGGAAAGGGGTGGGAGCAGTGATGCAATGATGTGGAGACAGTAATTAGCTTCCATGGAAGAGCCTGTATGATCAGGGTTGGGCCGACACAGTTCAGAAAATGTCAACAAAGATTGTTGGCAGTGCCTTGAACTTGGCAGAGGTCTAGTGAATTTTACACCTTCAGCAAATCCAGAACCACAGGTAATCAAAAAGCCAGGCTAGGATGTTTGCTTTGCAGTTCCCCACTAAAAACATTACTTGAGAGGTACACAGTCTGGAGGTGACAGGTACACTTTCACTTGAATTTTAATTTCACTATATTTTACTTCAATTTCATTGCAATTGCTTTCTTGTGGATGCCCAGTGGGTAGTGGGAAAAATGCTGGTCGGCATACTTTAATGTTGAAACCACAATGGCATCTGATCATGACTGAGCCTCCAGCTTTTGTTTTGCTGTCACCTCATAGCAAGAAGGTCCTGGGTTTGATTCTTTGCTGGGTGGCTGATGGCCCTTTCTATGTGGAGTTTGCATGTTCTCTGTACAGCTCCGGAAAAAATAAGAGTCCACTGCAATTTATTTTTCAATCAGCATCTCTATGAGTGTGAAACCATTCCAGTCCAGTGTCTGTTAAATTCCTATGCAAGCACCTCATTCTGCTTTATGAGGGACTGATTACTGATCACCTGAATCACATCTTATTTAATGAGGAAAAGTATAAAAACGCTGAAATCGACGCTCTCCTCTCACAATGAGACCAGTTGGATGGAAAAACACTACTAGACGTTCGTCCAAAGGTAATTATTGCCATTTTGTTTGAATGAACAAGAGATTTGTTTTCTCTGAAGTTCTGTAAATGCTGCACCATTTCTCTTATTTTGATGTTTTGTCATTTCCTTTAAAATGATGCTTTAAAGAACAATATTTTTATTTGTAAATCAGGAGGAATATTTTTAGCAGTTCTTAAAAACTAAGGCAAAACTGTTCAGTTCAATACTTGCACCTATAAAAGATAAAAAATGAGGAATTGAACATTGTTGCAGCGGTCTCTTTTTTTTCAGAGCTGTATGTCTGCATAGTTTTCCGCTGAATACTTCAGTTTACTCTCTCAATCCAAACACACAAACATCAGGTGAACTATCGAAATAACCCATGGAGTGGGTGTGTGTGTCTGTGTATGTCTATCCTGTGATAGACTGGTGACGTGTCCAGGGTTTGTCTCTGCTTTTCGCCCTGTGACAGCTGCGATAGGCTCCAGTACCCCCTGACACCCTGAGTATAAGTATAAGTAATAATTTATTGAAATTGAATGGTTGTTGGTTCTTTCCTATAATTAAACATGGCAAATACAATATTTGAGGGGCTGTTCATTTAAACACAGCATATAAATTTGTCTACATTCATCACAAACAGTGTTAAATCCTTAACACTTGCGTTCAAGGCCAAGAACGGACTTGCACCCCCTTACATCGCAGCATTAATCAAACAACGTATTACTTCTCGTCCTCTCAGGGCTTCAAGCACGGCTCGTCTTGAG
>JBBJLS010071942.1:0-10727 GCA_037577275.1 Bryconaethiops microstoma
CAACACAGATGTCCATATTCTATATCCCTAGATTGTAGTGTAAATTTTATAATTTAATGTTAGTATCATATTTTATTTGTATTTTTATTCTATTTTATACTATTCTATTGTTTTCATAATTTTTTTTCTGCTACTAACTTTGTACTGTCCAAATTCTGTCGTGACAAAGCAAATTTCCCACTTGTGGGACTAATAAAGGTTTATCTTATCTTAAAATGAACAAGAAGCAAATTCGGGCTCTTTCAGTGGGTATAGCCCAATAAACACAAAACAAAAAAAATCTGCACACACAAGTGAACTAATATGTTTTTTTAGCAACTGGCTCTAATAATGTACAAAAACATGATATTTCTGGTTGTTATGGCCAATACATGTGTGATTACCCCTTCAATCTTCAACACACACAAATCTCTTCACCTACAACTCCACCCACCCCCCCACCAAAACTCCTTTTTACCCCAACCTAAAATACACACTTTTATCCTCACATGTTTAAATTAGGACCCATTTCTGCAGCCCAGCTACAAAATCACCACTTTCTAACAACCCACAGGAGCAGCACTAAAATTAGCCTCTTTAGCTCAGCTCAGTCTGGGGAAGCTGCTTCTGTGTTCACTCACACACTTCACATATTTCACACTTAACAAAAAGAGAACATTCTCCTCCCAGCTCGGTAAGAGAGAGTTAAACACGGTGTAAACAGAGAGAAAAGTGTTAAAAAATCTATTTACCTTCAGCTACTGTTTCTCTATCTATTTCTGTATTGTGATGCTTCTTTTTCTCTGATTCATTGTTTCTGGAGGTCCAGAGTAACTGGCGCCCCCACCTGGAACATCGGTCTCACCTAAACTTTTCAGAGAAAAGTGTTTTTTACTCCGAATTCTTAGAACGCACAAAAGAATCCTTACATAAGCTGCTGTTTATGCTGGATCGGCCACAAAACTAGCAGTTGAATTTGCAGACTTCATCCACATCTTGAATTGATTTTTGCTTACATCAGCCTTACGCATCAGTTCCGAAATGGCTTTTTTTTCCTCTCATCTCCCTCCGGATTTTTTTCAGCAAAGGCTGTGTTTGTGTTTTGGAGATGTCTCGCAACATTTGAACTTTTATTGTTGGCCAGTTTCTCATATTAAGCAACTCTCGTCAGAGGTAAATACAAATGAGTCTGCCCAGGCATCGTTATATGTTCTATTTTCTTCAGATATTTTTTATTTTATTTTCTCTAATGTTTATCCATGTGTAACAGAGTAGACACAAAGTACATAGTTAAATTATTTTAAATGGTGCAATGACGCCATCTCGTGGTAGCCTGGTACAATGTAGTGGGAGATCTCATGAAGTTGCTCAAAGCAATTCAGGACAGTGAATGAGTAGGTCACGTTATTTTGAGAGGTCTGCAATGTTCTACTAGATTATAAGTATACAGAAGCAATGATTTATGATCACTATTTTTAGATGATTCCATGATATGTATATCAGTAGTTTTAAGTTTTACTTGTTTGACTAGCATGTAAATTGCCTTCTGCCCACGTTATCTAGAAAGAGTTATCCAGACCAATCTGTAGGCTAACTCCCACCGACTCCAGTGTAACTTGCATGTATTTCAGGTAATATGTTTAGGATTTTCTTGTCTTAATAATTCTATATGGTTCTAAGAAAAAGTTTTGGTTATGTTATAACTGTTATGATCTATTCATGTAAGTAAGCTAGTAAGGTGGTAATCAGCTAGTACACCACCCAATAAATTTGTATTTATATTGGTGAGTCTCCTGTTTCACCGTGTTCATGTGGTTTCTTAATGTATTCTAAAGAGAAGGATCATTTGATGTATCCCTGGTGCTACAGATAAGGTGTCTTAATGCAGATATTAAGAGCTTTGAGTATATTATATTTAAGTGTCCAGTGCTTTTCATATCGCTATACGATCACAAATGTAAAAGGCCTTTTCCAGTTTGTTTTGTTCATTTGCACCTTTTATTATATTTACATACAAGTATGTACCCGCACACACAAAAAAAAGCAATTCAGGACACTGAATGGAGAGTGTTATCCAGTGGAAAAGACCCCTGAAAAGCCGTGTGACCGCTTACATACCCCGGAAGTAGTCCGCCAGCTTGATTTTGATAAGAGGCTACATAACGAAGCGGGTCTGCATATAGATCAAACTATTTCATCGTTTCAAAAAGGTATTTATTTGTTTCGCTGGTCTGAGTTTTGCAGCTACCTTCCCGTACTTAAATGGTAGGCTCTGGTTCTGATCTGACTTTATCTCTACATCGATGTCGCTAATGTGTGCTTTAGACACGCGTAGGTAGTGTACTCCGTCATATTTAATAGTGTTTCATACGTTTGTTTTTCCCTGTTATACATACACACCATAGCAGAGGCACAAAATAGTCCCCCACAAATTGATAGTCTATTATGTCAGTATATACAAATAGGGAATACTCTCTGGTGGAGTGGGTGATTAGCAAATGTTTTATCTTGCGTCTTAGGTGCTGTGGTCGGGACAAATGCGACACCATCAATAAAGCGTAAAATGGGTATATTGGGTACTGAAATTCTATTAGACCAACCTCCCATGGATCCTTCAATATTGGCGACCTTGCAAGCTTAGTTCTGTAATTAGAAACTTTGTTGTCTGGGTACACACTCCGAGATAAATCCCATGGCAGTGTTACTTAAACTCCTCACTGGTTATGGTGTTGCGCTGAATGAAACATACGACCGCTGGAACTCTGGTTGTAAAAAGATCTAAATGTTAATCATGTTTTTTTCGGGGACCCAGCTGTTAAATTTTGAAGGCCATCCTAACTATTTCGCTAAGACCATATGTCTTTTCCCCACTTTCTTTCTGTTTAAAATCTTTTCGACTCTAAATGATTTATCCTTATTATGCAGTTCTTCTTTATAAAACATGACGTATAATATATCGCCATCATAGTCTTTCAGCTCGTAGAGTGGCGATGTTCGGGGGATACATTCAGATATGGTAAAAAAAAAAATCATGTGTGAAGTTTTGTTTATAATCTTTCGTGAATGCTCCTCTCACTCCAGGTACTTTAACGATGTCTCCTGTTCTGTATTTAAACACTACGTTTTTCTCTTTTACATGGCTTACACCATGCAATGTTTTAAACACTGCATTTTCATTTTCTTTGGACACGTCTACAGGTTTCATCCTGATACTCCGATCATAACTGTTGTTTTAGGACGTAATCAGATCAGGCAGTACATCCACATAACTGACAATACATCAATATAACTGACAGCTGTTAGATACTTCCACATTCTAGACTTAATAGTTCTGTTGAAGCATTCGACCACGCTGGCTTAGTTCACTTCCTGTGGCAAAATGATGAATACCATATTTGGACATGTTCTGAAAGTGATTGTTGAAAAATTGTCCACGGTCAGTCTAGCTTTTGAGGTACACGTCCTTCCTTTAGAATACTTTCATAAGCCTTATACGTCAGGATCCGTCTTGTTTTTTAAAACGCGTCCCCCACACATATTCAGGGGTGGGAATCGAAACCCGATTCCGATTTAGAACCGGTTCTAATTTTGCGGAGCACCGGGATCGTTCGTTCCCCGGCATTATCGGTTCCTCTAACGATTCTTCCGAACTATTTTTCCCTGCTTCGCGCGCGATGACGTCACACACTGCGAATCGAGTTATCGCGGAAAGGAGAAAGCATCCACGGTGTGGTTGCATTTTACAAAACAAAAAAAACATATCTGCGTTTGTAACCAGTGAATTGCCCTTTTAACTTGCAAGGGTGTTAACACTACCAACATGTTAAAACATTTGAGGTCTTAACACAGCATTAAAATTCAAGCATGCTATGTGTTCGATTCTCAGCGCTCGAGTGCAAGCTCCGTGGTTTCCATAGACGAGGGTAACTAAAACTACAGTGCCATTTATTATCAATGCTAATTTATTTTTATAATTATATTTTCATATTTGTACCATATTTATTGTTTAAATGAAGTAAGCATAATTAATTTTTCAAGTGTTTATATTTACCATGTAAAGGACTGGTTGAGTTCTGACATCTAATAAAACAGCTGCTTTCGAAGCTAAAAAAAATGCCTATGACTACCTTTTTAATGTAAATAACCAGGTCTTATTACATGTCCACAAAATTAGCATCAGTTTTTAAAAAAAATATTTATTTTATACTGTTGTTGCCTTCTTAGCCTTGACTTTAGTGCCTGCTAGCCAGGAGTCTTTGGCTCGTTACTCTCGGACACAGAGCGGATCCAAATATAAGACAGTTAGGGGAGGCAGGGTCTGTTCTTTCCTCCCTCGAAAGGGAAGCATTTATTTACTGTCTCCAAAAGAACATTAGAGTGGCGAGAGTCACTCAAACAGAGCGGCCATGTAAAACTCCAAACACTCCCAGCCTCCCTAGAGGCTCAATTACCCAGAATGCAAGGTTTCTTAAGGCAAAAGGCACATCCTGTAACGCTTTGGGAATCGATAATGGCATTGACATCAATAATTTCTTATCGATTCCCATCCCTACACATATTTGCTAAAAACCTGAGGTCAACATGTATTTAAAGTTTTCATTTTCATTTGAATACATAGGGCCTACTCATATCGACCAGGATTCTGTTCCATGAAACAGGATTAAGGGAAAGTCTTGCTTACTTTCCCTTGAAATAAACCAGACTTTCCCTTAATCCTGTTTCATGGAACAGGACCCAGGTCTGCTTGGAATTGTTTATACCATAAACCACAACTCTATTTCTCTTATAGTTCATGCGTACGGGTCTATGAAGCATGTAGCATCCTCCCAAGATAGCCACTCTTGCTTTATGAGTGATCCCAAAGGCCTGGAGCCTCTTACACCAAACCATCTACTCACTATGAAAACCTCTATCCCATTGCCCCCACCAGGAAAGTTTGTAACTGAAAATTTGTATGACACAAAAAGGTGGTGCAGAGTGCAGTATTTAACAGAGCAATTCTGGAGTGATGGAGGAAGGAGTATCTATCAAACATCACTCTTAGACAACACTGGCACTCTCCAAGAAGAAATGTGAAAATGGGAGATATTGTCAAAGAGGAAGTGATTCCTTGCAATGAATGGAGACTTGGAAGGGTACTCAGATGAAGATGGACTGATACAAAAGGCAAAGGTGCAATTAGGATGTAGAAAACAAGGGAAGGAGAAGCAAAGACTCCACACATCCATCCTTGAGCATCCTATTCATAAGCTAGTAGTGCTTATAGAAAGCAACTAAAATGTTTTCAAGTGAAACTTATCTGTAAACACTCGTGTAGAATTCAAAGACTCAACCTGGACTTCACAGTTGCTTTGAGACAACAACTATTTAGTTCTAGAAATAACTAGATTTATTCAAAGATTTGTGTAAACATTTTCATATATCATAGTAATTTGGCGGGAGTGTAACTGTCCCAATGTCAGTTGTATTTTACAATTGTCATTTAGTTAGGCATTGAGCTTATGTTAACTGTTACCGTTAAAATTGATTTAAAATGTGTTAATTAAAATTTTAAAAGGGTTATTGCTGATAATGCAAAGGTTGTTTAAAATATCGTATTGTAAATATTTGTTGAATAATTTACCATTTTATGTGAGTTATTCTGACACTGGGCATGGCGGGTCACGTGACTGGAGTTTGGCACGGTTTGGCGCTGTTGTTCTGTGGGTAAATGCCAAGATTGTAACAGAGAAGAGTTGTACAGCAAAGGGAATCTAATTCTATATGTGGTCCAAGAGGTGCACACAGTATTTGTTGACTTTTGTTTCTATCGTATGTGATGTGTTTGTGTTTGTGTGTATGGGATGGGGTCTTGTTTTCAGTTCCATTGTGAGTGATTGATGTTAACTTTGCCCATGCACGCCTCCGTGATGGTCCGTCAGACCCCCACCGCTGGAGGTGTGAGGCAAAGGCACTACCCAATGCACTACCATGGGTCCTAGAAGTCCATTAGACAAGAAATTCAAATATTTACTCCAGAACTTCTGCACCTGATAAATCTGAGGCAGATATAATTTACATTTAGCCATAGTAGAGAGGCTGAGATCTTTTAATCCTGTTCAACCAGCAGAACTCACTGCTTAAAGTTTTACCAGTAATTATCGGACCTCTCCAATCAGTATTAAACTTATCACTTAATATTGGTCATTTATCAAAAACCTTTAAACTAACCTCTGTTAAAGAAACTAGATCTTGATCCATGTGAAATCTCAAATGAGTGACCTATCTCCAATCTTTATTTCTATCCAAGATTTTAAAGAAAATCATGGCACGTTATGTTCACGACTGTATAAGAACAGCCTATATTAAAAATTTCATCACAGCACTGAAACAGCCCCAGTAAAGATAGTAAATGTTCTTTTACTGTCCATTAACAAAGGATTTGTGACTTTACAGGTTCCGCTTGACCTTAGTTCAGCTTTCGAAACCACTGACCACTCAATTCTATTAGGCAGACAGGAAAAGCTTGTCCAAGTCACAGGAACAGTCTTATCCTGGTTTAGATCTTACCTGACTGACTGCTATCAGTTTTTAAGCATTAATTGCGAATCCTCAGCACCCACCAAAGTAAAATATGGTGTCACAAAGTTCTGTTTTAGGACTCTGTACATGTTGCCATCAGGGACGATTATACAAAAAACTTGGGAATAGCTTCCACTGCTACACAGATGACACTCAGCTTTATATCTCTGCCAACCCAGATGACAGAAATGGACTAAATAAGACTGAGGACTGTGTGAACATACAAAAGACTGGATATCACATTATGCAGAAAGAACAGAGGTCATTCCTCTTGGTCTAAAACTATCAGGTCAAATGTTTGAATTTGTTGGTTCCTTAGCTTCTAGAGTGTCAACTGTAAGACAAACTGTGTCATTATCAATACAGATCTTCCATTTGATGCACATATAACATACTGTTACTAAAGCAGCTTTACCTCATTCACAAAATATTATCAATTTAGGAAAAACTTGTGTCTCAGGGTGCTCTCATGTCTATCATACACTTCAGTGCTGCCCTCTTACCCTGTTTTCTGTTTCTCTGAGGGTAACCACTGCTGATCTATCTAGCTTGACTGATCACTATTGGGGCTCCAGGTCAACTCTTCATCTCAGATCTGGCATTGCTGAGGTCCCCTGTTCTTGACAGGTTTGGGGCTACTTGCGTTCAAAGCTTCGGCAGAGAATGTTGTTCCTATTGCTGTGGACTAGAGATTCTCAAACAACTACTCACTCAGACTCCATCACAAACTACCCCTACTGACTCTTTACAGTACCTCCTCACTCAGACTCCAAAAAAAAGTACAACTACTGACTCTAACTGTACCTCCTCACAAGATGGCGTGGCCACGTCCAAGCGCCTTCCTGACTGCTCGGCACAGACTGTGCTTTTTTTTTTAAAGTTTTTTTATTTATCTATTTTTTTTGCTTCATGTTCCAAAGTCAGCTGGTTTAATTGTGTATGATAGCAGAATGCTTTTCAACATCAGTAACAACTTTGCACATGTAATTTTGGACACTTTTAAACCCGACCCGTCATGGCTGTCTGAGATACTGCATGGCTTGGACAACAATAATGGACACGCCATGTGGCTAGTGCTTACTACAGCCTGACAACGGAGGATGGTGCCGTCATCAGCGAAGAACCCGTAATCAGCATCGCGGAGCACAACGTCCAAGTGGTGCTGAGGAGAGTGCACACCAGCGGGTCCAGACAGCATCATCGGATGTCTGCTGCATTGCTGTGCTGACCAGCTACCAGATGTAGATGGATAGATAGATAGATAGATAGATAGATAGATAGATAGATACATAGATACATAGATACATACATACATACATACATACATACATACATACATTTATTTATTTATTTATTTATTTATTTATTTATTTATTTATTTAATCCCAGAGGGAAAGTCACATTTTCCAGCAAGTTTAGATTTATTTGTCACATACAATATTATACATGGTACGACATGCAGTGAAATGCTTTTTGCAACGCCCGACCGTTAAAACAGTAAAAACTATTAAAAAAAAAAAACCCCAGTAGAAACAGTATGATGGTAAAAATAAAGATGCATTACCAAGAAGACATACATGAATGTATGATATACATATTAGAACTGTTATGGGGTGAAGTATTAATATACATATAATGTACATATGAGAACTGTATGGGGTGGAGTATTAATGTGATATATGAATATAATATGAATAATGGTCACAGTTCCAGATGATGCAGATGTTAAAGTGCAGGTGCATAATCATACCGGATGTAATTAGACCAGTCCTTGGAGATCTTATCTATTCTTATTGGTGCCGTTCCCAAAGCAGGTGCAGATGTTTCCCTTCAGGATGTTCTCAATGGTACAGGTGTAAAACTACTTATACGTGTAAAAGCCAATGTGTGCATCTCCTTCCCTCGATTTTTAATAATTTTTTATGTTCAAAAGTTTAAAAAAAGTGCTTCTTCAGAAGCAGGCCCAATATTGCCCATTTTCACCAGGCTTGAGTGGTAAAACGTGGAAGGTAATGCTGTTGCGGTAATACTTGGAGGGTAATGCTTGTGTGAGTTAAATTGACAGTCCAGAAATACTTGTGTGGTGTAAATTGAACCACACAAGTATTACCCTCACAAGAGTGTAGATCAATTAAAAGAAAAGGTCCAGTGCAAACAGACATGTATAGCTAAAGTGCGTGGTGTGCTGTGAGTAGTATAGTGCAGAGCAGAGGTGTGGCTGTTGATAGTGACATTAGTGACCCCCCCCTTGATGGAGTTAAACAGTCTTATGGCATGGGGGAGGAACGATGACCTCAATCTGTCAGTGAAGCTGGGCAGTGACAGCAGCCTGTCACTGAAGCTGCTCCTCTGTCTGCAGATGATGTCATGCCAGAGGATGCAGTGGATTGTCCATGATTGATAGGAGTCTGTTCAGCGTACGTTGCTCTTCCATGGATGACAAACTGTCTAGCCCTGTGCCGACAACAAGGCCCATCTTCTTCACCATTTTGTCCAGTCGTGATGCATCCTTCTTGAGGCTACCAACCCAGCAAATCACTGCATAGAACATAGTGTTTGCAACAACAGTCTGATAAAACATCTGCAGCAGTTTATTGTAGATGATGAAGGAAGCCAGCCTTCTAAGGAAGTAAAGTAATTTCTGTCCTTTTCTGCACAGAGCATCTATGTTGGCAGTCCAGTCCAGTTTGTCATCCAGTTGCACTCCCAGGTATTTGTAGGTCCGGACAATCTCTACATTCCCCTTTTATTGTTACCAGCTCAAGGTGAGGTTTGGGCCGCCTGAAATCCATCACCATCTGCTTTGTCTTGTTTGTGTTTAGGTGCAGATGGTTGGAGTCACACCTGCTATACTCCTGTGCTGCTGTTCAGAGTGTCTGACCTACAGTTCCCCAGTCGCACATACTCAGACCTTTCAGTCAGGTAATTTGTAATCCAGCCCACCAGGTGCAAGTCTACTCTCTCTGTCAGTTTGTCTCTGAGCAGCATAGGCTGGATGGTGTTGAAGGTGCTGGAGAAGTCCAAGAATGTTATTTTCACTGCACTGTTGCCCTTAATCAGGTGAGCGTAGAACTGGGTGTAGCAGATATCTACCCCTACCTTCTCTTGATATGCAAACTGCAGAAGGTCGAGGGCATGGTGGACCTGTGGCCATAGGTGGTGAAGCAGTAGCCACTCCATGGTCTTCATCAGGTGTGACGTCAGGGCGACTGGCCTGTAGTCATTCAGGTCTTGCGGATGTGTTTTCTTTGGGACTGGGATAATGCAGGATGTTTTCCACAGCTGAGGGACCCTCCCACATTCCAAGCTCTGGTTGAAGATGTGCTGGAGAGGATTTCCCAGCTCCATCGCGCAGGCCTTCAGTAGCCGTGGGGATTCTCATTCTGGGCCTGCCGCTTTGCTGGAATGACGCCTCCTCAGTTCACCGCTCATCTGTGCTGCTGTGATTATTGGTGGTGGGACATTGTTCTCGGTGGTGGTATCAGCCGAGGGGGGGAAGGAGATAGCAGAAGGATGGGAGGCGGGTGCTGTGATCTGGGATGTGAGCGGTTTAGAGTGGTCAAACCTGTTGAAAAAGTCATTCAGTTGGTTCGCCCTCACCACACCTCCCTCAAGGGTGGCCCCCTGCTTCAAGCTGCAGCTAGTGATGGTCTTCATTCCGTTCCATACCTCCTTCATGCTGTTGGTCTGTAGCTTCTGCTCTATCTTCCTCCTGTACTGCTCTTTGGTCTCCCTGAGCTGGACTTTGAGATCCTTCTGCACATGCTTGAGCTCTTGCTGATCACTGTCTTTGAAGGCCCTCTTCGTCTGATTCTAGAGGCCCACCAGGAAAATGACCAATACGCCAGATGGTCAGTCTGACCCTGTATGTGTGTGTGTGTGTGTGTGTGTGTGTATGTGCATATGCATGTTTGTGTGTGTGTATGTGCGCATGTACACGTGTGTGTGCGTGTATGTGTGTTCTCCGCAGGAATGTGTCTTTCTCTTCTCGTGTCAATTAGACCGAAGTGAGCGAGGCCATTTAACTTTCCCCTCTACCTGTTGGTCCTTATTGATTGATCCTCTCCAAATGAATTGTAACGTCTGTGTTAATCTATAGGGCACTGGGTTCTCTGAGTGTGTGTGTGTGTGTGTGTGTGTGTGTGTGTGTGTGTGTGTGTGTGTGTGTGTGTGTGTGTGTGTGTATA
>JBBJLS010071943.1:0-10727 GCA_037577275.1 Bryconaethiops microstoma
TCTGTATTGTAAAATATATACATATATGTATATGTAAACTATATGTAAACTAAATGTAGACATAGGCAAGTTGTATGCATGTACACAATGAGTATATGTATATACTGCATATCGAGGGTTTGGAACACAAGGGGTGTAAGTGACATCTTGGGCGAAAATACGTTTTGGTTAAAAAGTTGAATTTTTGTAGTTAGAAAAAAAATTATTTAAAATATAGATTCTGTAAAGCCTAATCTCTATAAAAGCATAGTTTGCTCATTATGTTGTTTTTAATCAATTAATTACACTCAATGAAAAGTTTGTTTTAGCTCTCCTGTAAAATTCTAAAAATGTCACTTATGCCCCTTGTGCTCCAAACCCTCGATATACAGAGTCGATATATAAGTAAATATAAGAACACTATAGATACACACACACACACACACACACACACACACACACACACACACACATTTGTATGGACGATGTTTTGGTGGTTTCAAATGGTGGCCTATAATATTGGACAAAAATAGACATCGCAGGCTGTAAAATGCCTCTTGTGCCCGTGGCTTGACTTTCAAGCACAGTTATTCAAGCCCACGCCGAACTCGGGCCACGGATGCCTGATGTGCCTGTGCTGTTCCTTCTCACTCCAAGCCCCTGGAGGAAGCCCCCTGTCTGAGTTTAAAAAACCAAACAGAAATGCTAGTGGAGCACAGAAGAGCCATTAGCATCTCGCGCGTGCCTGAGGGACCATGCGGTAACGCACACACTCCTGCTGACTCGTACATACACACATCCACGCACCATACAAGACTAACAGCTTAGTGCACCCAGCGTTCACTCGTTTGCCTGATTCCAGACAGGCCTGTCAGTGGGTTATCGCGCTGTCTCTGCGCATCCGATCAGTGTTGGTGGCCGCCCCAAGGCCTCGCTACTTTTCAACCCAGGCTCGAGGAGGGAGTTTGCGGAAGCTCTTGTCGCTTCCACGGACTCTCAGTGACACTCCTGCAGTCGCTAATGGGAAGCTTCGCCATCTTTCTCCCGCTGTTTAAATATGATGCTCCATTTAGAGCTCCTCCGAGGCATTTGCATAGATTTCCTGCCTGTGTAGCAAGAGTGCTTTCAGCCTGGCAAGGGGGTGAAGCGTTCCTAGGCTGCAAGTGTGTCAAGAAGTTCAGCAAAGCCATCAGAGCGGATCAGAAGTTGCTACATAGTGATTAGAAAAAAGTCTGAGGAGGATCTAAATCAGTACGATGAATTCTTGCAACTGATGGGGTAGCTTTGAACGTTGGACAGAAATTATAGCTGTTTCAGGCAATCCATCGCAAAAAATATGAGTGATTCAAGGGTTCAATACTACAAGAGTGAATACAGTTATAAAGTCAAATGAATGTTTGAGCAACCGGGAAGGATTCATATGAGGTAGCATGTGAGGCATTCGGAAGTCTTGTGATGTCTTGAAGGCACAAAAAGAGCCGATGTACTAAATGTTGCATGGTACTCACCGAGTTCCAACAGCTTTCAGCCTCCGTTAGAAAACTCTGCTCTAGCTTTTGTTAGCCCAAAACTCAGACCCCACTAAAGCCTCTTCTGACGTCCCTTTGATTTTGAGCTCGGATTGTTATCTAGGCCGACTTGCTGATTCCAGCCGTTTGCTGGCCGCTGCATCCTGAGCCTTTTCAGATTTCACCCTGAGACAAAATTATGATCTAAATTCTTAAAGCAGCTGAGCCACAGCTTTATTTCAGCCACAGGCACAGGCAAAGTATCCACATGAGGACCTGAAACAGACTGGACTTGTGCTTTTGATGATAGCACAGAGCTGATTTATGAAATCAATAAAACTGCTTTTTATTGGAAAGACAGGGGCAGGAGAAGTTAATGGAAGTAAGCGGTGAAGATATATATATTTTTTTACTCCATAATGTTTAATAACTGTATAGAACTAAATAAAAGAGGGCAACTCTTTATTTTAAAGTATGGTTCTTAATAATAACACCAAAATATTAGCAGCTATTTTATAATAGCCTTGTAAATAGAAGCATATTTGTTAGAAAGCTTAAAAAAGACCCCACTCTTAACCACGCAGCTATGCAGAATCTCTTCATTATAGTAACTTTTTCATTTATCTTCAAAAATGTTATCATATAGGTACAGTAAAGTTACGGGTTCATTCATTCATTTTCTATAACCTTTTATTCCTTACTGGTGTTGCAGGAACCTGGTGGCAACAGTGCTACCCACTGCACCACTGTGGGGCCACAATTACAGATTGATCACCTATTAAACAGTTATTCATTAAGAAGTTAGTGATATTTTGGGGTATTTTTATTGATTTGTTATTATCTGTCAATTACCAGATATGCCTTTCTGTAGTAGTACATTAATTCATTAATAATTGCTTACTAATAGTGTTTGAAAAAAAAATAATTATTTCACAGTGATTATTGATGCCAACTTCAAGTCATATGTTTTTGGTGTGAAACACACAGGAACCTCAGACACTGTTGATTCTGCTTCTGCAAGGCTAAAACTGACTCAGTTAAATTGCAACAATTGACAGGACTGACAGTAGTACTGCACAGGCTCTATCATAGAAAATCAACACTGTATGTTATCAGATCAGTGCTGACTTGAGACCTGCACCTTGAGTACCTATCCCACAATGCATATCAACAAGTCCAGTCCTGAGGCCTGCCTTGAGAGAGAGGGCCCCATTATTACTGTAGGGCCTGATCACTGTGATTTTCCACTCTGCCAAGAGGAGCAATGCTTACCTTGCAGTGTCTTCAAGTTCAGAGAAGTTGTTAGGTAGCTAAAGAGAACACACACCACCTGTAAAAAAAAGAAATTGGAAAAAAAAGGAATCGGGAGAGACATTATCTAGCTTACTTTTTCAGATAATAAAATCATGTATATGAAAGTATATTATTTTTAAGCACTTACTAACAATGAACAAGTTTCATTTGAGTTTTTTAAAGATGTTATTTGAGGAAGATTTTTAAAGCCTATTTTTAATTTTTTAGAAACTTGTAAACATTTGTAAGTTCCTCATAATGATAAACTTTAGGCCATGTCTACTAAATATGTTTTATGATTGTGTATTTAATTCTGTTTGTGATTGATTACTTTATAGTTACATAATTAATAAATGTATATTTGCTTTACATTGTACATCATCAGGTTCAAGTCTACACTTATCTGGTTTTGACATTTGTTTTGACATTTATTTTGGGGTGTGCGTGTTTGTATGTGTGTGTGTGTGAGTGCTCTGTGTGAAGTCCTGTTTGTTTTGGATTTTTGTTGTTAGATATATAGGTATACTGGGTTATAGTCTGTATTTTTTTTAAGTTCCTCACTTTCCTCCAGCTTCCTCACTGTACAAGTTTAACTGAGAAATCAACCGAGTTAAACTTCAAGGCCGAGGAACCTTCCTGAGCCCACCAGCGGCTTTAGACCACAGCTGAGGAGCTTTCTGCTGTGACTAAAGAGTCTTTCTGGCTTCTTTGACTGGGAGGCTTCATAGAGAAAGAGTCTTCCCAGTCTATCTGAGAAACTTTACACTGCGGCAGTAGAATTTTTCTGGACCTGCCAAGAGATGGGGAAGTAGTTTTCCTGAGTTTGCCATCCTAACAACTTTAAACCACAGCTAATGAGTCTTCCCATGGTTACCGTCCAAGCAACTTTACCCTGTGTCTAAGAAGATTAAGGGACTGCAGAGAATGATCCAGAACTCCACATCAGCACTAACGTTTCTGCAGGACATTTATACGAGGGGATGCAGGACCAGAGACACCAGGATCATCAGAGACCCATCTCACCCAACACATGTCTGTCTGACCTGCTGAAATCAGGAAAACCTCTGGAGTTTTACAGCCCAAACAGAGAAACTCAGGAGGAGCTTTTATCCTTAGAACATCAGACTCTTATCTCATCTCTCTCTACCTCACTGTTTCTCACCTGCTTCACTACTTCACTGTATCTCACCTGTGTCTCTACCTCACACTGTGAAATGTCATGTCTACCTCTAAGAAGGAGGACGCAGATGCAGGAAATACCGTTAACACTGGGGTTTTAATAAGAAACACAAAACACAGCTCTGTAAGAGCAGCAATACAAAACAAAGAGCCTTTGGCCACAGTGTAGAACTCAGGGCTCTTCCTCCAAGCTCCTAGGTAAGGGTCACACCCTATTATGGCCACAAAGGTATCTTCACCTCTGGCAGGGCAGGACCCAATGCTTCTGGACCCCAGTCAGGGAGTCCTGAGAGAAACCAGAACAGAGGCTCCATTACGCACGGCAGCTAACAGTTTCAACAGCCAGCCGACGGGACAGCTCAGGTGATTACTTCTGTGAGGCACGGTGAGAGAGAGAGAGTGAGCACGATCAGAGCTTGCGGACTTGAGCTGAAGAATTGACGGCGTCTTCTTCTTGGGGGACACGTGGGAGGAAGAGCAGACCAAACAAGAGTGTGATGACGTAACCGCATGCCTAAACTCTGGCTCGGCTGGCTTTTAAACTAGTGAGACATGAGGGGGGAGGACATGAACACCAATCACCGCACAGAGACACTTCACTCTAAACAAGGCTTAACTCCTGTACTAACTAAACACAGGTGGCACTTAGCAGGTGCCATCGCAACGGTGATCAGCCGTGAGCCGAAGGACTCACGCACTGCACATGCGTTGCCCTGAAGCTGCGCCAAACATAAACAAGGACTCCTCAATACTCAGGTGAGGGTTTTCGCTGGGGGCGTAGCGTAGGCGGCATGGACGTGACAAGTAAAATAAGACTCCTTTATGAAATCTGACTATGGGAAAGTTCCAAGGCATATATCAGGTTTCACATGTTTTTACAGAACATGTACAAATACTTTGCAGTTTGCCATAAACCCATCAAAGAAAAAAAAATATGTAAAACTTCTTGCCACAGTTCTTTAATGAAAAAAAGTGATATATATTTTGGGAGCTTCCATGGTTTACAAATGCACATAATTCAAGTTGTTTATTGCCATCTTGTAGTAATCATCTTGAATTAAGGCTGTGTTCACTGCTTACTAGGAAGTTCTTCTCTATCAGCATGAAAAAATACCAGATTTAGGCACAAAACCAGGTTCTTGAAATCTGGTAATGGCTTTAATTTGATTGAAGAAATCAAAGCATGCTAATTAAACAACCTCTTAAATATTCTAGTAGTGGGTAAAATCAAATAATGATTGTATTTTTTGTGCCATTTTGCAGTTGTAGTTGGTGTCTCACATTCTGTGCCAGAGCTTAACACTAATATTAACCACTTAAAGTAAAAAAATAAAAAACTATTCACATACAGTTTTTTAAACCAAATAGAAATGAAGACAGAATAGAAAGTCTTTTCAGTCTCTAACCTCAACCCTGCAATCCCCTTACAAATGTAACAAATGGAAGAATATAACCTAATGATTTGAAATTTTAAAAAACAATACACAGTTGGGTACATAAGTGTTTGAACACTGATGCAATCTGATGCAAACCACCACAGTGGATTAAAATTAAGCAATCGAGATGTGAGGGAAGATTGAACTATTTAGCTTTCGTTTAACAAATATAGTGGTTTAACAAATATATTGCAGCAAGCCTGCAGAATTTTTCGCAGAGTCCTTTCATTTTCAGAGACTCAAAAGTAATTTGACATGTGACTGATGAGCACTTCCCTCATTGTTCCATGACAAATTAAGTAGATAAAAGGTCTAGAGTTTATTCAAAACACTGAATTTCCCTCATTGTTCCATGACAAATTAAGTAGATAAAAGGTCTAGAGTTTATTCAAAACACTGAATTAGCTGATCACTGGAAAATAAGATAAAACATTAAGAGTGCCCAGATCAGCAGTTCTTAAAAAGAAGAGATGTACTGGTCAGCTCAGCGAAACCAAAAGGACTGGACAATCTTGATATACAACTTATCGACAAGTATGTTCTCCAATCACATCTTTCAAATCCACAGTGGTTGTTCACAGAAAGAAAATTACAAAAAATTACATCAGCTATGGACCTAACTGAAGAAATCTCTCCTTTTACCTTTAAATCAATTTGCTATATTTTAGTCGTATATTTCTTCTGAGTGCATCATGCCAGCCAGGTCAAAGATCGTCTTTGAATAATCTTAAAAGTATCATGGTGACTTTTTATCTGCTATCTAGAATAAAAGCTGTCAAAGCAAAGTGGGTTGCCATGCATTTCACTCACTGTGACCTTAATGGAGCTCCCATGGAGCTGTCAGTAAATGTATTATGATTAGGTGGCTCAAGGTTGTTTCCACCAGTTGATGTCAGATGAGTAATGTAAGCTTTGTGTAAGTGGAATGATCTACATTTTGTTCATTTCAAGCATTTCTAGAAAATTGTGACTTGAAGATTAGTCAAATGGGTGCCAGCATCTGCTTTGCAAATTTCAGAAATCAAAGATAAACTCATGAAATTTTCCCAAAATTGTGTTCTGTATTCTATATTACTTCTGTAGTAACATATTAGAGGCACACTATATGGACAAAGGTTTTGGGACACATCTGTTTTTTGAGGGTTTGGACTAGGCTCGTTTCTTCCAGTAAAGGCCGATCTTTATGCTTCGGTATACCAAGACATTTTGGACAACGCCATGCTTCCAACTTTGTGGACACAGTTTGAGGGAGACCATTTTTTATTCCAGCATGAATGTTGCCCAGTCCACAAAGCTAACTCCATAAAGACATGGTTGGAGATTGTGAGCCAGGCCTTCTCATCCAGCATCAGCGCCTAACTTCATAAATGCTCTACAGAATGAATGTGCATGAATTCCCACAGAAACATTCAAAAATCTTGAGGAAAGTTTTCCAAGAAGATTGGAAACTGTTATAGTTGCAAAAAGGGACCAACTCCATATTAAAGTCTGCGCATTTGAATGCAATGTCATTAAAGTCCCTGTTGGTGTAATATTTTTGTCCCTATAGTGAATCTTATACAAAGTCAACACAATATGTATATTAATACTAAACATATACTGAGGCAACACAGTATGTTATTGATATTTTCCAGAATGCTGATTATGTTGAAGCTGAGCAGATGTGGATTTAAGAAGGAAGAAGTTGTTAATTGCAACTTGCAGTCGACTGTAGAGGTTGCCTTAAATACAAGAATCGAGGAAACATCAATTTATACTCAAGAGGAAAGTTCAGAAAACAGATTTTCTGCAAAATTTTGGCGTAATGCCTCGTCGGACTAATATAACTGCAGCTAAATCCATC
This sequence comes from Bryconaethiops microstoma, assembly GCA_037577275.1. Classification (NCBI taxonomy): domain Eukaryota; kingdom Metazoa; phylum Chordata; class Actinopteri; order Characiformes; family Alestidae; genus Bryconaethiops; species Bryconaethiops microstoma. The sequence goes on from JBBJLS010071943.1 coordinate 7,239, forward strand.
TTTTAACTCGTCAATAGTTTCTGACTCGCTATGAAAACTTTTAATGTAATTGAAGAAACAATCCTTTGACACTTTTGTGATTAACTGTGCTCCTCAACATTGAAATCAGCACGCATTAAACTAAACGAAACTATTCTATGTTAAGTGAGATAACTTTCTGATTGATGTATGTGGAGTGAGCCCAAACCGTTTAACTGCCTCTGCCATTCCAAAAAATGTTCAGTTTCACCATTTCAGCACTTCAAGTGGTCTCAGAACACTGACTCATGCTTTTCTGAGTGTATGTGAAGAAGATAAATTAAGTGGGAGCCCTCTGAATGGCAACAAAAAAGGAACTGAACTGCAAGGCTTTTTTTGCTAGAATTGATTCTGGCATTGTGAAGACCACATGGCCTCAGCTTACTTTCTGTTTAGTTTAATGGTTAAATTATCTTAGGCTTACCATACACCACATATGTCCAGCACTCAGTGGGTAAAATAATTACATAATAGGTTACATTCAAAGACATGTGCTTCTGTTGTGTAAAGATCACCAAATCACAGGATATATGAAAAAAGATTTGTTGATTTTTATTTTGTGTCTAACTATCTTTTTGAGTGTACAAGCAGGAACCTACAACTTTTATTTTTATTCTTTTGAAACCTGTACCAAGCTGAATGTGTGCCCACATTCAGAACATCCTACACTAAAGGCTTGCCTATGACAGAAACACAGCAGCACACAGAAAGATCTGATTCCACATACTTATCCATTTAACAATGGCCAATATGAGCATTATAGCATCATAGCAACTATGTGAAAGGAGACACTGTCAATGGTTCACTGCCATTGTGTTTGAAAGGACCAGGTGCTGCAATCTTTTATTTATGTGTGTGTGTGTGTGTGTGTGTATATATATATATATATATATATATATATACACACATAAAAAAGTAATCTAAATTAATCACACACATTTGTGCTGTAAAAGTATTTAAAAATGTAAATGAATTTTGACATATGAGTGAATAAATAATCAGCATTACAGACTTTCAGTGTTTCTTTTATTTAATAACTGTTACACTTTATGTGCAGTAATGGTCACAACAGTCCAAAATATGACCTAATATGTTGAGGGAAAAATGCTTCAGCAAGAACAATGATAGAACTAAGTCCATCTATAAGGTGCAGTTTAAGATAATGTACATACAAGCACGGGTGTTCTGATGAATGATGCAGCTTTGTCGAAAAATGCTACCTTGAAACTTTTTCAGTTTATGCAGTCAGTTTAGCTCTGATAATGATGAGAAATGGGCAAATAATGTGCATAATCCAAGAAAAATATATTTTATTTAAATGAAAAGAGCCTAGATAGATAGAGAGCTCATTAGAGATGCATAGAACCAGTTTATACAGTCTGAGAAATGCTATCGTGAAGCAGAGTGTTCTGAAGATTTTTGCTACCCTATGGAAAAATGCTTCCTTGAAGTTTATACAGCTGCCGGTGTCTCAAGGTAGCACGGATTTATGAGCATGGCACTTAATCCCAAGACTGTGGAACTGCACATGCGCAGAAGGGCATGGGAGCACATCTCGATGGGTAGCATGTTTCAACAGAACACTGGACCAGGTTAAAGTCATGTGGAGCAGTTAATCAGCGTTAAGTTTTTTTAACATGTTATTTTTTCTGTGATTAATTGATCAAAATGAACGCATTAATATGACACCCCTAAGTCTAAACGTTTACTAACAGAAGAAACGGAACGTCATTGCTACCAGTGGTGGCCACCAGAACCATTATAGCAGGGGGGGACATATTCCCCCCACTTTTCAAATCATTCATTTCGACCTCCCACTTTTTGTTTCCCGGACAACGGCCACGACTCTGCACACAAACTCTGCACACACACACACACACTCGCAATCTCCGCTCCAGTTCATCCCAAAGGTGTTGGATGGAGTTGAGGTCAGGGCTCTGTGTGGGCCAGTCAAGTTTTTCCACATCGAACTCATCCAGCCATGACTTTATGGAGCTTGCTATGTGCACTGGGACTCAGTCATGCTGGAATAGAAAAAAGTTCTTCCCCAAACTGTGTCCACAAAGTTGAAAGCGTGGCATTGTCCAAAATGTCTTGGTGTGCTGAAGCATTAAGATTCCTCTTCATTGAAAAGCAGGTTTGTCCCAATACTTTTGTGCATATAGTGTATATGAACAGAAATATATTTGAATAAAAAAAGGGGGGCAAAATACCCCACAACCACTCTGTAGCTCAGATAGGCAGTTAGAGTAAGCATTTTGTTTTTAAATATTACCAATAAAAGTTCCCATTCATCCATGACAATGTGTTTAATAAAGATATGGCACCAAAAAGTGTTGTTTTTTTAATGTTTTACAGACTTTAGGAGCTGTGTAGAAATCCTTCTCATTCCAAAGCCCTTACAAACAATATAGAGTTTTCCTTCTTTGCACACCCAGACATAAATCCTGTTAATTACAGCATGCTCTCCCCTTTATCTCGAGAGCTACATTAATCACACAATAGGCACTATAATGCAGTACATATTTGATTCTACATTCAGACACATTGTTGCAGGGAAAAGATGCAAAAAAAAAAGTGCTGTAATCCTTTTAAGGAAGCGATTAATTCTTGTCAAATAATCCATACTTCGGTCCTCAACTCAAATACCTGCAGTGGTGGAATAATGGAGACCAGGTACATATTCCTACTTTTCTCCTGTCCATAATTGCCCACCAGTAACACTGACACCTCCTAACCTTCTTAATGCAAATTAGACCCATCCATCTTGGACGTAAACAACAACAGGCATCCACTCATTCCTTCACGCCTGATCCTTAGCAGGTCTATACTCATCTCTTACAGATGCAAGGCAGTAGCTTTTCAGAACATGCTATTAAAGCAATGAAGCAAAACATCCACCCATGCTTTTCTTAATGTGCAGATATTGTTTACTAAAAAAAGGAAATAAATTCTCCAAATGAGCCTTGTGCCTGGTATTCTGCTTCTACGCTGGCTTTTTCCACTCTTTTCCGTCTCTGCAGAAAACATTTTAATACAGGGACATCCTGCTGCCAGGCTCTCCGTAATGAAAACGTATGTTTCTGCTAGCTTGCTGAAAAGCAGGCCCCATTATCGATGGCTATCTCATTGATTGAAATGCTTTTAAACTTGCATACATCTGCTAATGCAGAGGGAAGGAACCAGAAACAGAGTACTTACTGTACTTTCCTGCTTGTTTAGTTGATTGAAAAAGGCAAATACTGCTTAATTTACTCCCTTGCATGTTCATGGAGGTACTGAGAAGGACTCCATAAAATAGTATATACAGTATATTGTTTCTGTAAACAATATTTTTTTCAGTTGCTTTTGTAAAAGTTACATTGACAGGACATTATGTGGCTTATCAAGACATACGCACGCACGCACGCACGCACGCACGCACGCACGCACGCACACACACACACACACACACACACACACACACACACA
>JBBJLS010071944.1:0-10727 GCA_037577275.1 Bryconaethiops microstoma
ATATACACACACACACACACACACATATATTGCAAGCATAAGAGTTTTGCGTTATCCAGATGTGATGATACCTCACCGTAAAAGTGCCACAGCCTAAATTACTGACAATGCTTAAGTGAGAGCACCCTCTAGTGGGAACTTAGATGAAGGAAAGAAAATAAGACTCACTTGCTGGATGGACAGGGCACGTTGGTTAAAACACTGAAGTTATTTCTGACTGTACGCAGACTGGCCAGCACCTGGAGTCCAGGCACAAACAGACAAATGTGATGTGGCATCAGACACAGATGTGACCAAGTAAAACAGCTGGTTCCACATTGAACATGGCATGTTTACCTGAGCAAAAGGCGTGACTATCAGGTCTTCACCATGTCTGAAGAAAAACAAAAACAAGAACCAGAAGACAACGGTGTTACAGCATCAACACAAGCCCGAAAGCAATAAACAGACCCGGACCAGCGTGCAGACACTCACAGTTCACCCACGATGGAAGAGTTGCGGGAGGTAGATTTGGGCGACAAGTCGTAGTCGCTGTCCGAGCGGTAGAGGAAGGATTCCCGCCGCTGACCATGTCCGGCCATGCTGGGGTGCAGGACCAGGCCCGAGCTGGGGGACAGCTGCAGCTCCAGCGGACTGCAGCCCACCGAAGGCCCATTCTCCACCTCCAAACTGCAACAACGCACAGGACACAACCACACGAATACTTCGGACTCAGAGAACTTCATCAATACCGGAAACTGCTTATGCTACAACTGTACAGTCACACAAACATAAACAATACAGAAAGATAAAAGTCTAAATAAATCCAATAAAAACTCATCAGAAAACTACTCTATGCTAAGTACACAAATACTGGGGTATAAATACTACAGAGAAATACCTTACAGTTTAGTGAATTACTAGTAACACATATAGGGGAGTATGTTATTGTATGTAATAAAGATTAGTAGAATATCAGTAATACCAAGTCATGACATTCCACGTGGGAAGACTATTTATCATAATTGATGAAATAATTTCACTTAATGAAATGATTTTGCACCCAGGACCCATTTTGCACACCAGCCAGGACCAGACAGATTATTGAAACCATAGGAATATATTAGGGCTTGCATGTTGCTGCTGGTGTGGGTTTCCTCACTTTGGAGCAGCTGGTGGCCTAGTGGTTAGGGCGTTGCCCCTGCAATCAGAAGGTTGTGGGTTCGAATCCCAGCACTGCTAGTGTCGCCACTGACGTACACTTGCGCAAGGTATCGTCCCCACACACTGCTCCCCGGGCTCCCCTCGTTTTTGGCAGCCCCCTGCTTCACTTGGTGAATGGGTTAAATACAGAGAATTTCACACTGTTCACACTGTGCTGTGGTATGTTCACGTATGACTATAAAGGGCCACTTTTACTTTACTTTCAGTGATGCTGATTGCTAACAGATCTGATTGCTAAAAGCTCCCCTAGTGGACTACTGAGCACAGTATTGCAGCACAATGCAGCACAATCAAGCTGAGCCATCATAAATGTCCATTTAATTTAGGAATCAATTTTAATTGTGTAATGATGACCAGTCTATGATATATACTGTTATATTTCATCAGGATATTCCAAAATAAAAATAAATTAATATATAACATGCAAGTCGATATTCAATGTGTAACAATTATTATTATTATCATTTAATAATAATTTAATTATTTCAAAGTTCTTTCACAGTCATTTTTTTTATTACTGTTTTATTACATTTTTCACTTTTATATTCAATTTATCTTAGAACAAGCTATATTTAATTCCATTATTCTCACTTTACAAAATAAAAAAAAAATTTTAAATCTTTGGAATTTTTTTTTTTTTTTCAAAATAGCTTTTCAAACTGTTTGGCAGGTTACAGACATGTTTATAGAATTATTTATGACACTAACTTTTTTTTGTTAAAACAAATACACATTTTTAAAGACATCTGTGACTTTCCAGACGTTTGTTGATGTTTCAGGTCCTGATCGGGATCAGATTGAATCATGAGGGAAAGAGCCACACCCTCAGAGCAGCAGGAAGCAGGGTAAAGGGGGACTGGGGCAAACAACACGGAGGTCTGACCCGGGCAGGGGCACAGAGAGACCGCTGAACACTCACGGGACGACTTAAGACACACTGAAGATGTTGAGCAAGAGCTGGAACAGCGCTGACAGTTCCCACACCTTTCAAAACCCTCTGTAAACTGAAATGATTTTAATACCAAAAATAAGGCCATGGACATTTTAAATGGTCCATTATCAGGAAAAAAACAGCATTTTACAAAATACACCTTCAAACCGTAACACTGGCACCAGGAAACCGTGCCTTATCGCGAACTAATGTTTTTCCAATACAAATAAAGTGACCCAAACCCGAGGTGCTCGACGGCAGGGCGGAAAGTGGGCCGCAGCAGAGCTGACTGCATCACTGCTTTCTGATTGGTTAAATGATGTTGTCATGACAACTATTGGACTTACTGTCCACACAAAAAAAGACAACAACAAAGGAGATGAACGGAAGTCGACGAAGTGAAAGCAGGACTGTCTGTCTGGGTTGGAGATAAATATCACTGGGAGTTTTCTATGACCCTAACAAAGAGTCCCAGGACATCACTAACAAGTTAGCTGGGTTAGGTAAAACAATAGTGAAAAAATAAACCTCAAACAAGACTAATAATAAAAGACCACAATAATAAAGGAGGTTCTGACAGAAAAACATAGACTCCATTGACTTTACTGGAATATCAAAGTGTGATACACGGTTCCTGTACACCTATGGAAAAGTGCCTGTACCTCCCTGCCCATTTATGCAAATTTAGCTTCAGAAAACATCCCATTTTGAATTCAGTGCTTTTTTGACGTCACCAAAACCAGGCATGTATCCATATATTCTCCAATAACTATTTAGCATCACCTATTCACTGTGAAGTTATAGGGACTGTTTCAGTCCGGACTACTTTCAGAATGGTGCAGTCAAGCAGAAAAGAGCTAATTTCTACATCTTATCAGGACAAAGAGAGGCTGGACAACAGTCATGTAGAAAAGATTTAGGACTGGTTTCGGTGCATAAAGCCACATGTGTCATAAAAGGGACCTCAAAGGAAAAAATGAAACACAGGAAAAATGTCAGATATAGGCCCTTTAAAAGAAAGCTGTGTTTATGTGTGTGCATGTCTGTGTTTGTGTGTGTGTGTGCTGGAGGGAGGGGGCAGTTTCAGTCATTTCCAGGCTCTAGTTACTGCTGAAAGTGCCCCGTCATCATAACTGGCAGGCTAAAGATATTAAGGGCATCTCGGGAGACCAGATGTCCAGAAAACAACAGCACCCAGGAAACAACCCGGAATAACGTCTCCTAAAACTCATCACCTTCACAAGTCAATGTCTCTCTCTCTCTCTCTCTCTGTCTCTCTTTCTCTCTCTGTCTCTCTCTCTCTCTGTCTCTCTCTCTCTCTCTCTCTCTCTCTCTTACACACACACACACACACAGATTCAGAGGACACTTGCTGTTTGCATTTGGGACAGCAGTGGTTGCCATATTGTCACAAAACTCACACCATGGACATCATCCCTGACATTCAACTATTCCTTCAAGTTTTAACACACACACACACACACACACACACACACACACACACACACACTCTCATTCACAGATTCAGACTCAGTGGCTCATGCTGATGTGTACTTGAAGGACACTTGGTAAAAACCTCTGATTTTGTGACAATCTGGCAATCCAAAGGTTTGTCACAAAATCAAATCAGGGGTGTCATTGCTGACACTCAGCTCTTACTTTAGGTTTCAGCACACAGACACTAGAGAGGCTTCACTGATAAACATTAATATCATGTTTTAAATATCCGGTGGTGAGGATCAGACGGCTGCTGCTCTGCGGGTTAAACGGCTTTTCTCTGTGACTGAACATCCGGCATGACTCTTTAATGAAGCGGTCAAAGAGGGGTCATTGTCTAGAACCATGTCTAGAACAGTGTGTGCTGTTATAAGTCTGGAATCTATTTTTAGAATTAAACTCTAGTGGTTGTAAAATAACATACAAAATACTTCTGAACTGCCGGTTCAGTTCGACTTCATAGCTTTCAAATCGCTAGTAGGACACTAAGAAAGTGAAAAAACTAGATGCACAATGCTAATAAAATAAATACCCAGAAATGATGTTCTAATACATTTTATATCCAGGATAAGGTTCTGATAAAATGAATATCTAGAACGAAGTTCAAATAACAGTAATTCTTTCATTCCGTTTAACTTTTGTAAGTAGAATTTTGGTCGAGAATCCTTAATAAAGATAAAATTTAAACTTTTTATGCAGTTCTATAATGTATCATTTACGCAAACGGTACAAAAATATTTTTGTTTATTTTCAATCACTGAAGCGAGTTGAGCTTAATCCTTATAGAATTGTCAAATATTCATGATAATATTTAATATTTACAATAACAGTTTTAATATTTTATTATTATTTAAAATATGAGTATGCCATATGTGACAGACAACACATCTCCCAGTCTGGGTCCTCCAGAGCTCTTTCATTCTTACCATGTGTGAGAAACGGCCACAGTGAAGCGCCGTCTCTGCCGGACGGTCTTTTTGACCATCAGTTTTCGGAACGAGGCCCCTTCCTGCTCCATCGCGCTGGACTGAGTGTCCGAGTCCAGCCTGAGCTGGACCCTGTGCCTCCGGGAGCTCGGTTCTGACTCCTGCTTCAAATCCATGCCTCCTAAGATGGGCTCCATGAGCCTGGGCTTCAAATCTAGATGTTCCTTTGCTGCCAGAATATCCTGGGCTTTCTGTCTCCTCGCCTTTGCTCTCTATCTTGCCCTCTCGCCTCGTTCCTCACTCCTCTGCTCTGCTCCCTCGCTCCCTCCCCTCCTCCTCCTGACCTCGTTGGGCCCTCACCCTTGCAACACAAGCTTTTGTAGAAAGTTCAGAATCCCCAGCTGAAACGGAGATGACACTCGAGCGTCCCGAGTGTAACTGAGGCGCGGTCCTGACGCAGAGAGGCAGGTGCAGAGAAAAACGACCCTGTTTTTTACGTAAAAGCAGGTCATGTTGATATTCTGTGCTGTGGGGGTGGGTTAACAGGGTTCAGTCTGATTTCAGCGGATTAAAAACACACCAAAATAGAAAAACGAGGACGCAAGCTGCACCTGAAAGACATTTGATTTTTGCCAGCTTGTGTCTGAAGCTCATTTCAGCATCAGGTTATTAGAAGCCCAGAACTGATTCCACTCACTGTATTAGAAACACCTACCTTGTGCTGCCACTCACTGGCCACTTTATTAGAAACACCAGCTCTCTTGTTCCACTCACTGGCCACTTTATCCGCATGCAGGGCATATTTAAGCAAAACAGTCTCCAAGAATAACTCATTTAGTTCAGATTTGCCATCACAGACATTCCACATTAAACACTAAAAAACATGTGGACCATTTTACACGAAACTTTTGCGGCATTTGGAAGACAACCTTATACATATTACAGGGACAGTCCCCCTGGAGGAACTGAGAGTTAAGTGTCTTGCTCAAGGACACAATGGTAGAAAGCAGGGGGGTTTGAACCTGCAACTTTGTGGTCATCGGGTTCACAGGCAAGTGTTTTACCCACTAGGCCACTAAAACCCCCTCTGACTGACTTTGTTTACTTTTGTCAGCAACTGAATTAGGCTGAAATGGGTAGATTTTACCTTTAAAAGTGCTTAAAACAATACTGGTTTTCCCCCTGAGAAGATGTCTCACCTGTCTGGAGCCACTGGGGTGATGTCTATGCGTGGCGTTATGGTGAAGGCCAGTGAGGTCGGCCGGCTCACGTAGTCCTCCTCGGGTGTCCGACTCCTCTCCGCCTGTCGCCATGACAACGGTGGCAGCATCAGCGTGCCTGAGTGGCGGCGACAGCACCGGCGGAGATCTGCGCCCAGAGTGGCACCGGAGGGGGTACTGGCCGGTGGCTCCTTACTGTCCTGCATAACAGAATACAGAAAAACAACAGAAACATGAATGTTATCTGCAAACTTTTTGAAAAGAACAGTCACAGACTGTTTGAAGCAACACCACCGCACCTTGTCCCAGCACATAACTCTAGGGGTAGAAATACATAGGAGCTGCTGAACCTGATAGACGGCCTTCAGGCTGTAATTGTAGTTAGTCCATTAGAGGGCACTCTATTGCTACAACCCGAAATAACCTGCTTTTCCAGGGTTTTTTGGAGAGTAAGTGTAAAGATGATCTGGTTTTTCTTACTATTCCACAACACACCCTGTATTTTTTTAACCAAATTGTCCTTCTGTTCGATCTTAAGAACTTTATTTTTGCATATGTCTAATAAAAAATTCTGAAGGTTTTGTTAACCCAGGGAAATGGGGGGGCACTAGCTCGGTGGTGTGACAAAGTTGTGGTCCGATGGTGTTGAGCCTTGTCGTATTAACAGTATTCCACCTCCGTGACACTGGGCGGCAATAGGGGGGCTTTGGGGGACACTGGGGGATATTAGCGGGTATTGGGGGGCTTGGGGGTGGGGGTGAAAACTTTGCCATTCTTCTTAAAGTCCTGGACTTGGCAACTGCCTAGTTCAGCAGTCCGGACGGACCAACTCTGGCAGTACATTACACTGTATTGTTACTAGGGTGCGACCGATATATGTGTTAACCGATAATATCACCAATAACTTTTGTCCCTTTTACTAAGTAATTAGGTAAATATGAAGCATTTAAAAACTAAACTAAGTTCTCTAAAACCATGCGTTTAGCACGAGAGTGGCATCAAATACAAATATATTTTTAGAAATAAAATTAAAACATAAGGTGATAAAAAGATGATAAACATAAATAAACAGAATTATTATTATTAAATAGGATTTAAGTGAGAATTTCCACCATTTATTTGGGTTTAAATGACAATTGTATCAGCTAGTTAAGCTCTGTCTACCTAAAATACAATAATAATCGAGAAAACCATATTAGCACATTACAGAATTTTTTAGTCCACTAAAATTCGGATCGGTTGGGTCCTAATTGTGATGTTATATCTTCTGTATCGCTCCCTGAATGAGGTGAGGGGGCCGTGCATGTTTGAGTTGATTGACCTATCTCCGTTATAAAGAAGAGCGGACCCTGTGCAGACAGTGTTTTATGGATATTGTGTGTTTAACAGGCTGCTGCTTCTCCTCTGAAGGCTCGATGCTCGCCGAGGCTCGTCAATCACGCTCCACTTTAACAGCAGCGCCTCGTCCCGCATACATCACCACAAACCCAGTTTACTGTCCTGTCAGAATTACCCACAACACTGACGGGTGTGTGTGTGTGTGTGTGTGTGTGTGCGTATGAGAGTGTGTTTGTGTGTATGTATGTATGAGAGTGTGTGTGTTTGTGTGTGTATGTATGAGAGTGTGTGTGTATGTGTGTGCGCACGTGCGAGTGTGTGTGTGTAAGAGACATCTGAGAGAGTGTGTACGAATGAGAGGGGGGGGGGGGGGGGTTCAGTCTTTTTGTCTGTTTGAAGATAAATTCAGCACCGGTCATAAATGCGGACACACTGAAGTGGACAAGAGTCACAGTGAACACATTATAACATTTGTAATAATATATATGGATTTACACTGATGATCCGATCTTCTTGTTTACTTGTTTACTGTGTAACACACAGGGCATGCCTTTAGACTGGCTTGAATATCGCGAATGTTGCTCAGAATCAAAGAATTTCAACAGCCACTGAATGACACCATTCAAAACATACTGTGCTAACCAGTCACTGCTAATTTCCATTCATTGTTAGCAACATTAGCATGTGAACTATTCCCTTAGTATTAGACCATCCATCACAGTAAGTATGTGTAAAATATGGTTAGTGGTCTAACGAACCGTCAACAGCGCTCTCTAGCATCACTCTGAGAGAAAATCTCACTGAGGGGCTCCAACAGGTTCAAGATTCTCGACCCTAGGACATCAGTATTGTGCCTGAGCATATCTGACCCCAAAAATTGTTTGGCTAGTGTGATCAGTCTTGTTAGGCATGGTTCACATGTGATTACTAACCGTACCCAAGCACAGACGGTCCCTTTTAACAATCTCCCCAACCGCCATTGTAAATACCCTGTACCCTTTATATTTATGGCTTGTACATCTTTTCTAATCTGATGTTTCTACTTGCTATTGTTGCACAATTATGTATTGTTGTTTACCTCAGTCTTTGCATTCCTTTGCATGTTTTACACACTGAACGACTCTGTCATAATAATAACACTAGTGTTGTTACTGCTCCTGTGGGCGGCACTGTGGTCATGTCCTGCAAATCACTGTACTCTTGCTCTTTTTTTCACTCTCTCTTGTCCTGTCCTGCACTTTTGTAGTCTTCAGGTGTTTCTGTCCTTGTTCTTTGTGGGTCTGTTTTTGTTTTTTGTGTTGCACCACAGTCCTGTAGGAACATTGTTTCATTTCACTGTGTATATGGTTGAAATGACAATAAAACCTAGGTGACTTAACTTTGGAGACAAAATTCCGATCTCCAGTAGAGCTGAAATGTCTGCTGGAAATTTTGGCAGACGAACAAACACAGGAACAACTGGACAGGACTCACAAGAACTATCTTTATGGTCCTGGACCAAAGATCCACTGCAGGATGTGGTGAGGAGCTGAAAACACTGCGGGTTCAGTATCTAAAGGTACGGGACGTAAATCTGGCAGCTCACCGGAGAATAAAAGCAGTGAGGCAGAAGAATAAAGCAGCGAGGGATGCCGTAAGTATGCTCGGGCCTGGGACATTAAGCCAGGAGGGGGAGGGGAGGGGTACAATCCTGTTCAGACACGGTACAAGGCAACCAGGCTTATTGTATCAGCCACACTCTTCATAAGAATCTGACCAAACTGGCTCAAATATCATCTTACAGATGTTGTGTATTACAGTATTACAGTGCTGGTTTTGCTACAGTTCACCACAAGTCGTTAGTTAGGAACCAATGTGAAATACTGTAATTATTGTGAAAGAAACGGAGGTTTTAACGGTGGTCTGGTTCCATTCACCACCACTGAGAACAGTTCTCTATGTTTTTCTATGAACCAAACCCACCTGAATCACAGTGTTTACATTGTAACTAACATACAAGTTACATAATAATGCAGAAAGAATTTAACTAATTCCTATTTAAGTAATTAGAACATTTTAAATTTCAATATTTTATGTGCCTATTTAAAAAAAAAAGTTTGGAAATAATACAGTGACTGTGCATGGACTTCATTCAGGTGTCCAGTGTTTTGCCTCAGGCTCACGCTAACGATCGTTTTCGGAACACCGAGTGGGTCTTTTTCCCAAAAAGGCTTTAATCTTGCTGTAGTCTGATCCCACTGTACTGTTTCCGCTCAGACCACGACAAGACACATAAAGCAGATGAGCGGCTGGTGCCACCACACTGCGCCCCAGAGCTCTCGCTACAGGTCTGCTCACTTTTAGCTCATATAAACATACATTAGTCCTGACAGCTTGATCATTCTGGCTTCTGAGAAAGGGGGGGCAGGGGGATTAACACTGACCAGCCCCCACTTCCCTCCACTCTGTATTTTATTAAGATAATACCTCTGTAACTGATTTACCTCCTTTGGCATCAACCTTTTACTTTACATGAACATTGCAAACCATAAGAGACGCATCACTGTCAATTATATTACTAATCTAGCAAAAATGTTAATGATTAATCATATACACTGCAAGTGTAAACAGTTTTGTATGTGTTAACCGTTCTTTAGGAAGAGGTGTGTGCATGAACGGGTCTCCGGGACCAGCTGTGTCTGTGCATCTGTTTCTGTGTCTTGTGTGTGTGAATAGGACATTTATTTGCCTCCATTGAGTTAATTATATTAAAACCAAAAAAAAAACAAAAAAACAATTTATTTATAAAGCACAAAGTGCTGTACATCATATAACAAATACAAATATAAACACAACCAAAAAGAAACATAAAACACAACAACAAATAAAAGCAAAAGAATAATCAACCAGGGGAAAAAAAAGAGTCTCAGTCACCATAACACGCTGGATCTAAAGTACAAATATATTATATTAACTATAAATATACTAATTATACAAATAATTTAGCTATTAAATTAAATTATTAATCAGGTAATCACATGCATTGTAATTGTTCACATAAGTGCATTCATGGGATCCTGCTGGTGTGGGTTTCCTCCCTTTTAAAACACAAACAAAGAGTTCAAGGTGTCGACTCAAGCCCCAAATCTCAATACATTTTAAATAATGATTATTTCAAATATTATTATATTAATACAAATAATTATTCATTATTATTATTCCTATAATCTTATGTATTTTTCTTATAATTAACATCTCTCTATCCTGAAAAAGAATAATATTAACATTTATAAAATTATAATTAGTATTAACAATAAAAAATTATTGTTATTAGCAATAAACACTATTATTGTTGTTGTTGTTGTATTATACAGGGGTAACATCGATATTTACATTCTAGCACTGTGGGACTTCAGTGTAAACTGTAAAGTACGAATATGGGTTTACCTTTACATTTTCTTTAAGGGTAATGAGTTTAAAATAAAATTAAAGTGATTTGGGAGCATATTTAGGGTTTACACTATCGAAATAGGCATTTTTAGGCATTTTTTTAAAAAACCACATCACAACAACAGTTTTTCACTATATGCGGGTGCTCTTGGAACGTTATGTTGGGTTACTGTACTTATATAT
>JBBJLS010071945.1:0-10726 GCA_037577275.1 Bryconaethiops microstoma
TACATTTACGGCATTTAGCAGACACTTTTATCCAAAGCGACTTCCATTCCCTAACTACAGGGGACAGTCTCCCTGGAACAACTTGGGGTTTAGGGTCTTGCTCAGGAATCCATTGGTGGTATGCTGAAGGTAGGATTCAAATCCATTACCTCTTGGTCCAGAAGCAAATATCCTACCCACTAGGCCAACACCACCCCATAATATCCCTATAACTTAATCCAATCAAGTATAGTGTTGTCTAGTATAGTGTAGTGCAGTGCAGTGTAGTCTAGTCTAGTGTAGTCTAGTAGGGTAATGTAGTCTAGCATAGTGTTGTCTAAAATAGTGTAGTTAGTACAACCTACACTATTTATTATACTACTATACTCTAATCAAGTATATTGTTGTCTAGTATAGTCTAATCTAGTATAGTCTAATCTCGTACAGCGTTACCTGGTATAGTCTTGTGTAGTGTAGTATAATGTAGTGTAGTCTAGTACAGTGGTGCCTAGTATGGTCTAGTCTAATGTAGTATAGTATAATCTAGTCTAATGTAGTATAGTGTAGTATACTCACGTATAGTATACACTTTAGTGTATAGTGCAGTGTAGTATTGTCTAGTCTGGTGTGGTGTAGATCTGAATGAAGCCTGGATGGCCGAGGTGAGGCTCCACCGAAGGGACGAGCATCCAGATCTCAGCAGTCAGAGAGTGTGGGGTAAATCACACCCAACAGTGAAACACACCTCTGTTTCTGCAGGAAAAAATGGCAACACTTACCCATTTGTGTAGGGGTTTTAGTCCTGTGATCCTCTGCTCTTTGTGCTGTTCTTAGACTTAAGGTGAAGGTGTGAAGATGTTTGAGCTGGTGGTCTCGCTGGCTGGACTGATTTGGCAGGAGGCGCTGTCAGATATCCGGGAAAGGCCCACCTTAACCCACTCCCCTCCGCTCCCCTTCGGCTTTAGATGCAGATGGCTTTCCAGAGTGCTCGCCAGGCGGTGCGAAAATCCTGGCACCCCCTCCCTGCACCGATGTCTGCGTTTATGTAATATTTTTATCCGTAGAGACGAGCACACACGGCCATGAAAACAGCAGCACTACTGAGCACTTCCTCCACTTCAGAGACGAGGGAGCGAGCTGAGGCGAAGCCCCGCCCTCTCCCTCTATGATTGGTTCATGGTGAACACAGAACACCTCCTCTTTACAACGATTGGGTAAAAACATGTGACGTAATGCTTATGCCACGCCCTTTTGATCACAGCCTGGAGTTTGATAGCCACGATGTGTGAGCTAGACACAGCGGCCCTCTCACGCCTGATCATTCCACCAGCAGGACTTTAATATGGAGTTGGTCATCCTTTGCAGGGCTTCCACACTTCTTGGAAAGCTATCCACGAGATTTTAGTGTGTTTCTGTGCCTTTCTGTACAGAAAAACACTAAAATTCATTCTGTAGAGTATTTATGGTGTCAGGCTCTGATGTTGGACAGGAAGGCCTGGCTCACAATCTCCATTCCAGTTCATCCCAAAGGTGTGGGATGGGGTGGAGGTCAGGGCTCTGTGTGTTCTTCCACACTGAACTCATCCAACCATGTCTTTATGGGCACTGGGGCACAGTCACGCTGGAATGGAAAAGATCTTCCCCAAACTGTGTCCACAAAGCATGGTGTTGTCCAAAATGTCTTGGTATGCATTAAGGTTGCCTTTCACTGAAAAGAAGGGGCCATCTGAATTCAGTAATTAAGAGGTGTTTCTCTTAATTACTGAATTCAGTAATTAAGACCTTTGTCCTTATAGTGTCTCAGTAATTCACAGTGGTTAAATAGTTTAACAGGGATCGTCTTTCTCTATAATCTGATTAGACAGTAATGCATACTGACAGTCCAGGAATCTTTCGCATACAATTTTATACACGTCACAAGATTTATTTACATGAAGTTACTTCTGCAATCTGAAACGGACAATTTCTTAACATTAAACCCTGTAAGATAGCATTGGTTTCTTTGGGACTGTGAAATGGTACCGCCCAAAGGCCATCCAGTGTACTATATAATGTGAAGTAATGAAAGGCGTCCACTTAGCTGGTTGCTGACTGTAAAAAAACAAAACAAAACAAAAAAACAATGTAGAGCTTTATTTATAGATTACTTTAACTTTGTGCATGCCTTGGTGTTTTGTGCATTGCAACATTGCACTTGTAAGGGGATTAGAAACCCAGCCTTAAGGAAGTTTAATGATAAACAGATAATTATTCATCTTTTATTTATCATATTAATCTATACCAGGGGCCGGCAGACATCCACACAAGCTGCAGCCAACAGACACAGCAAGTGTCCAGTGGACTTTGGACCCAGAGCCCATCGTACAGTGCCAGTCGCCGAATCAGAATCCGAATCAGAATGGCGTTTATTGGCCGAGTATGTGAGCGACACATACAAGGAATTTGATTCCGGTCGACATTACAAAACAACAACAGCATGTAAAAATGTGTGTACACGTGCCTACACCATATCCGTATGTCTCTTACAGATCATGATGCTGCTCCAATAGACCAATAGGTCAATTGACGCTGTCAGCCATTCTAGGTGTTATTTTATTTTATTCATTGTTTTTTTATTGTAGTTCGAAATTTGAAGATTATTGTGATCTTGTAACATTAAAATACAATGTGTTTTATTCTTTGTGGGGTTTTTTGAGAATTCTAAATGTTCAAGATGTTTTCTTTGAATAAATAAAATTTCACAAGCAACACACTAGCCTAGTTTGTATACATAGCAAAAAAGTAAAAAACAATATATGCAGTGTTATCTTCGTTTTAGATGACAAAAATACCGATGTTTTCTCTTTTGTGGAAACCGGGTGCAAATGACTCTTTGAGTGTTAAAGATTGCCGGCTCCTGATCTAAACTAATCAGCAGTCCACTATCAAACCGTAGATGGCGCCATTTCGTCTTAGTGGAAGGCCACGGAGACAACAGCTCAAGCTTTGCTCAGTATTAAACCGAAGCTATCTCTGAGAAGAAATAAATCCCCGTGTCTCCTTGTGTTTTCCCACAGCGTCATTCGACCTGCGGGTCTTTGTGCCGGCCCAGATATCCCCTAGGTCTGGAGTCGGTAACACACGGAATACTTCTCAGTGGCCTTTTTTAAACCATATCCATTGTTTAAACAACTACAGCCCCGTTTAAAAGTATTGGCAGCCTTGAATTATAAATATAAACGTTGGAAATAAATGCAAATGAACCAATCACAACATTTTATTAAAATGTCCATGGTTACTGAAAAAATAATAATCCAAGGTCACATCATTGTGAAATAAAAAAGCACCCCAGACACTAATATTTGTTTGAAGAACCTTTAGAAGAACCTTGCAACTCTCTCTCACTGCTATGCATTCAAGTTTGCAGGCGTCCTTTTTGCAATGGCACATTTCAGGTCTCCAAAGGTTTTTAAAGGGATTAAGGTCAGGACTCATTGTTGGTCCGTTTAAAAAAGTCCATCTTTTCCTTTTTAATTGTTCTTTTGAGCTGCTGAATGTGTGATTTCTGACAATGAGTAACACATTTCGTTCATCATTCCTTTCATACATCCAGTGACTCTAATACGAAAGGGAATAAAGCAGCAACACAACATGATAAAACCTCCACCATGTTTTACCCAAGACAGCCTCTTTTCTTTATGGGCTTGATTTTGCTGCCTAAAAACAAACTGCAACATTCCCACAAAGCTCTACTTTGGTTTCATCTGTCCATAAAACAGTTTCCCAGAAACACTGTCACGTATCTATGAAAGTTTTTGCAAGAATTAGTATTGTCTTTAATTGCGTTTCTGTCTATAGTGGAGCTCTTCTTGATATAGTGTGTAGCACATGGTTCAGACAGAAACCAGCATTCCAGACCATTCCATATCAGTTCTTTAGATATATTGCATGGTGGGTTTTTTTCCACAATTTGCACCTGCTTTCACAGACTTCTTTCATTGATTTCCTTCTTAACACTACATCCTGAAAAATAAACTTAAGTAATCTTAAGTATTATAACTACATGTTTAACCAACAAAAGACATTAAAATATGGCCAGATATTTTAATTCTAGTTTTTAATTCTAGTTTGTTTTTATTTAGGATGTCATCACTGTATTTCAGGGGTGACTGGTTGTTTACAAAGATGTGTTAATTTCATTCACTGTTTTGCTGAATGTTTGGGGTGTCTTATGGAGAGACATTGATGAACTTGTAAATTGTCATACACCATCATCAATGTAGGAGAAAAGTGGTAAAATAATGTTTAAAAATACTGGTCAAAACAATATGCCCATGTAATGTATATCGCTGTTAATTACTCCAGTACCAGTGCTGGACTGGCCATCGGGCATACCGGGCATTTGCCGATGGTAATTCTGGGCCGGCGCGGAACGACAGCGAGAGGGGCCCCGGGGCGGAATCCCGTCAGCAGCCTCAGGAACGACAGCCTGGTGGGCTCAAAATGCCCGGGCCGATTTTTTGTCCCAGTCCAGCCCTGTTCAGTACCATGTACTATTTAAGACTAGTTTAATAACTAATAACTGATAATACTTTCTGTAATTATTCAGTTGTTATTCTGGGCTTCTTCTTAGTGAATGCAGATTGGATATTATATCACAGCAGATGACCTTTAGATCATTTAAACCTTTAACATGAAGTGTGGTAAAGTTTATTTTATTCAGTCGACTGATGTATATCTAAGTGCACTCATTTGAATGTACACTTTTAAGTGTAATATTGCATTTTCAGAGCCTGCACTACATGATCTGGTGCAGATGGGGGCAGTGTTCTTCACAGTATGAGTTCCATTTGCTTTGAGACTGCAAGAGAATTTCTCATTGTGTTGTTAAAGTGCCCAAACCCTGTATTATTCTTGTATTTTATTTTTTCCCTTAGATCCACTTAGGATATTTGTGTGGTTGTATGCACCAAAACAACCATAATCCATTTTTACATGATCAATTTCCAACCTCCCTTAGAAGTAAACACCCTGTTTTTGTTATCGTATATTTAACACTGATTCATATAAATGACCTCTGTTCTAATTGGATCACTGCCTCCTTTAAATATCAGTCTGTAGTGATACACTCTTTATAACTTCAGCACGACTGGACAGGGCTAGACTGTCATCGGCGGAATAGGTGGATGTTTGTAAATGTGCTGGTTATGACATTTTACTATTTTACTATTGCATTTTCAGTGTTATTTGTTTGCTTTTTTTAATAAATAGAGCAATTTGGGCATTATGCGACAGAAGTAAAGCAAAACATTCTGGTTTTATTCATGAAGGAAAGGGAAGTATTTCTTTTGTAGGACCAAAATCAACATTGAACTTTGTGGACACAGCTTGGGGAAGAACATTTTCAATTCCAGCATGACTGTGCCTCAGTGCACAAAGCAAGCTCCATAAAGACATGGCTGGATGAATTTGGTGTGGAAGAACTTGAATGGCCCACACAGGACCCTGACCTCAGCATCATCCAACACCTTTGGGATCAACGTTCATCAGTGCCTGTTCTCATAAATGCTCTGCAGCAGTGATCGTCAACTGGCGGCCTGCGGGCCACATTCAGCCCGCCAGATCTTTCCATCCGGCCCACCGATTGAAAATGAATGGACATCTATGGAGCTAAATGGCTAAATTCTGCACTGGCCCGCAGAAGTGTTCTGAGAGTGGGAGTTCTCCTTATATTAAAATTTCTTTGATATTACTGAATCGGGGATAGTCTAATGAGGAAGCAAAAGTATGTTCCTACATTTATTTTTTTCTAAATCAAATGAAACAAGCCTTCAATCTGTCAGTAATCCGCCGGTCATGCGCGCGCACTTCCAGGTTCACTAAGTGCAGCACATGCACATGGAAATGACTTTCAGCTGTACTGAGTTAAGAATGATATGTGTGAGTATAAGTTAAGACTGATATGTGTGTGTATATAAGTTAAGACTGATATGTGTGTGTATTTAAGGAAGCCGAAACGGATGCTTCGACAGTGTGACAGTGATGCTAAGCATGACAGCTTAGCATCACTAAGCTAAATATCTAAGAAAACTAATAAGAAACTAAAATATCGCAGTAGCTCCCTAGTGGCTTGCTGCAGTACAGGTAATATGAGTTTGTTAACATCGACAAAGGCTAAAAAATAACAGAAATTTGGAAGGAAATCAAATAATTATATATTACTTAAGATACAATATTAATTGTATTCTATTTTAGGAGAGCATCTGGCCCTCACAGTGTCTACCGAGAAAAACTCTGGCCCTTGAACAAATGTACTTGACGACACCTGATCTACAGGAACACTCAGGGTGGTTTCTGAGTTATTGGAACTTTCTGCACCACCTTAAATAGGACGCTATTTACATTCTGGTGCTTAAAGTACCTATAATCATTGAAGGTGTAAGGGAAAATACTTTTGCTTCATATGCTTTGCTTGGTTATAGCACAGTACAAATATGAAAATGAGTCTTGGTCAGAAGGTTCATTTGCATACTGCAGCTACCTGCAATATCCATATTGCTGTCAATATGCTGATAATGATCGACAAACTATGTTTCATTGTGCAAGTTGGAAGGCCTAATTCCTGTTCAGCAGTGCTGTTAGGGACAGTCAGCTGTCCTCTTCTCTCCTGGCGGATCAATGCGGTTGTGCTTGGCACAGGCGACGATCTTTAGGCTGCCACGAGCCTGTCAAGGCTGACACGGATACGAGGGCTATAGAGCGAGAGATCCTCTGAGAGCAGTATCCTCTGAGCTGAGTGGGCAGAAACATAGCTGACAATGACAGGCCATCACTACTTGGTGTGTGAATGTACTCGAACGTGTGCTAGCGTACGTATGTGTGTGTGTCAGTGTTTGTCATCTGCAAAACAAAAAGCTTTTGGAGAAGAGTGGGGCCTCCATTTTAAAGAGGCAGCCTCTCAGGCCGAGTGGACATGTGTGTCTTTGATGTGCAAGTACCTATTCAAACGAAAGAATTGGGTTTATGCTAATGACGAAATAATGAACATTACCGCTTATTTCTTATGTCCACTTAAGCTTGAGGCTTCAGGCTGACTTCTTAAAAGGACATTGCAACTGCCTAAATCACTGAGACACCCTGCTTTGTGTGTGAGTTAGTTTTCATCTTATTTTGTAGGAATACCAGTGAAAAGCAGCAATTAACTACTTTGTCAAGACCAAATAACAGAGTTCTGACTTTGCATTGTTTATTTTCTGAAACAAAGAGCAACTTACCATGGTTCTTTATCATTTGTGAATCCTTAAGACCATGCCTAATGTGACCCAAAGCATGATTTGTTCTAAAAGTATATAAGGAGAATACAATATAAATGGGACAAAATATTCTTGCCTATTTTGCTCTCAGTATCTAGTGTGACACCCTGGTGCAGTGATAACTGCAATTAAACATTTCTGTAAGTGTTAATAATTCCTGTTGATTACAGACTTTTCCTTTGTACAGAAAAGCTTCCAGCTCTAAGATGGTGGTTTCTTCACAGGAACTGATTACCTAAGGTTCCATCAATGATGGGAAGCCCAGATGCAGCAAAACAGAACAAAACCATGATACCACCACCAAGTTATCCCAAGCGGTTCACATACCTTTGCCCCTTACAGATATGTAACATCTTCATTTTCCATAAATGACCAATGCAATATTTTTGGCTCATTTGTTTAATTGAGTTTTACTGTTTTTAAGGCTTGAAAATTAAGCAACTTACAATCTTAGGAAACATTCAAGTTTCAGGACATTGTGAGAACCAGAGGAGAGTACATTTTACAGGGTTTACAAACTTTTAAGCACACCTGTTTTTAAAATGGTCTAAACTGGATTTATAATTGTGGCGATGCCAGGGCCATCGTTGGCCAGGGGTCTAAGGAAGGGTAATAGGCCTTGCTCGCGCTCTCTCTCTCTGGGTGGACAGGATTGCCCTCACTCTCCCCGAGTCACTCCCCTAGTCCCCTCTCCGAAAACATCACATTAGTGACAGTCCAAAAAGATTTGGTACCTGTCTCGGCCCCAGTGCTTAAGTAGCATCATGTGATTAGCGGAGGGATACAGAGAGGTTAGGAACTGACAATGACCAAATTAGGTAAATATTTTAAAAAATATATTGTGGTTCCTGAGGTAACTAAGGTTATGGGCAGGTTTAGAAAACACATATAAAAACATACATATATAAAATAGATATGGACAACTGATATACAGATAATGTACTTTTAGGGATTGATACAGATTTCTTCAGAGCCAATTTTTCACCAATTTTTATTAAGCCCTTTCTATGTAAGAAACTCACACTGCATAGTCTAAATGAACACATAAAACACACTAGTTCTCATATCATCTGCCTCATATTTTTCACCTCATAAAATTGCAACAATGATCATCATGTTTAGGCAAAATCATGTTCAGGCCAAAAATAATCCACTTCAAAATGAGTCTCCCTAACATGGACATGATCCTATATCCCAAAAGCAAATTTAAAAAA
The DNA here is from genome assembly GCA_037577275.1 of Bryconaethiops microstoma. Classification (NCBI taxonomy): domain Eukaryota; kingdom Metazoa; phylum Chordata; class Actinopteri; order Characiformes; family Alestidae; genus Bryconaethiops; species Bryconaethiops microstoma. The sequence continues at coordinate 8,486 of JBBJLS010071945.1, forward strand.
AGCCCTCTGTGAATGTGTGATGAAATTACTCCTCTCAGGAACATAGTTTTCAGTAATTCAGCCCATGCTGCTGTTCATTAGGGTTAGATGCAGCAGTTTACTACTTTTTACAGACCGCGTCCTTCACTCAGTCTGCACTGCAGCTAGTGCTCCTTTATACAGGTCTGTAATATGCAATCATGCAACAACATTTGAATAGAATATAAAACACAAACATAGTAACTTGACTCCTCAAGGTTAAGCTCAGTATTTGGGTAAAGGAATCATCATATCAAACAAGCCTCTGACAGTCTTTGTCGAGTTTGTTCAGCAGGTTTGTCTGGTTTTGTGCAAGGCGTGACTGAGAAACAGGGAAAGTTGACAAAATCAGAATTCCTTATCACCAAACCTCAAGCACGCCCGCTGCGATGTACTGATTTTGTGGCCTTTATTTAGAGTTGTGTGCAAACACATGCATGCAAAAGACCTCCATATGTGCAGGGCAAACATGAACACCCCCCCAAGAAGGCAAACAGAGCATTCTGTTAGCATTCACAGTGATAAAGCTTACTCCCTGTTCGACTGCCAGGATGGCAAACTGTGCTCCATTGTTGGGGCATGGGGCTTAACACATCGCTGTGGAACGCGCGCCACACGGCCCACAAAGACTTGATTGACTGCTCTCACATGCACCAATAACAGGTACGAGATGCTTACGTGTAAGACTGGAAATAAACTAAGAAACATTTGGTTATATGGAATATAGGTTAGGGTTGTCCCGATTACTTGATTATATCTGATTACTCATAACTGATTAAATTGTATTAACAAAAAAATAAACTGCATGTTCTTGGTTTGGTAATTCGTTCGCAGTTTGAATGGTAAACATGCTATCTGCAGGTGATTAATTATTTCAGAGTTTAGCCTATATGAATCAGCTACGCTGGATCTTTGTGTTTTCCACTCTCAGCAGCTTAGCTACACTGGTCAATTGATCTCAGCGAATGAGGACACACTCAGCTCCTGCACACACAGGCCCTGTTTATACTTCGTCCAAGCATCCTGAGAGACTGGATCACAAGTGGACAGCCATAAATACAAGTGTAAAAGACCACGAAGGCATACCGTGATCCGATCACTTAAACCACTAGCCGAGGTGGTCTGGGAGATGTTTGACTACATACTTTTCGTAGTGTAAAAGCTAATGCATCCCTGACAAGGACAACAAAGGAAAGTATGTCACGTAACAAGTGTGCCAACACAGGAAAAAATGGAGAGGAGCACCGTAAAATAAAAGACCTACAATAGCAAGTCTGGAAGAGAGTGGATAACTTGCCCATTTTTAAGCAAACAAGAAGTGTTGCAAGACTGTCCTTTCCTTGGCACTGAGGAAAGAGGTGTTGGATACTGCTGACAGCAGTATTTCCAGCTATACAGCTGGCTCTTTAAAATAATAGTGATGCTGCAGGTTTATTGTTTTAACAAAACAAGAACACAGTATTAATGGTATGTTATTCTGAGAATTTGGCTGCATTACGCGGAGATAATTGCAATGTTGCTGTGAGATTAAAACCTAGCAGATGTGACGTAGGCAGTAATGAAATCTTAAAACAAGTGATCAACTGGATGACCATGATAGACACAAGTGTAAACGTCGATGTGTCTCAACTCTCCACTTATCATCTGAACACCCAAGATGCGCTGTAAAACCAACTGTAAACAGGGCCTTTATGGCTTTCAGTAGGGAAAACAAAGGCCAAACAAAGGTTTTTTGCTATTTCCCTTTGTGTGAACGCTATTTATCTCTTGATATCTCTCTCTTTAGTCTCTTAAAGAAACGAGCAGGCTCAAGAGAGTTCTTAGGCTCAATGTGGACTGCATGGGTATGCATGGGTATGATATGTCCATTATATCAAAGTAGATTATCATGTTAACCCCTAGTGAATGATGTTAACCTTTATCAGATCTTGATTTACATCGTTAGTTATTGTAGTTTAGCTTTTTCATATCTATTATTATTGCTAGTAATTCTTATTTTAATTACTTATTTTCACATTATGAACCCGTTCAGTCTTAAAACTGTGCTGATTTCTATTTCTTGGCACACACCTTTAAAATAAAATCATCCGTCATTTTCCCTGTTTTTTTTTTAATATATATATATATATATATATATATACACACACACACACACACACACACACACACATATATATATATATACATATACACACATACACATACACATTTCTGGAGGTAGGA
>JBBJLS010071946.1:0-10724 GCA_037577275.1 Bryconaethiops microstoma
TTGCTGTATATATATTGTCTTTGTCATTGTGTCACTTAAATTGTATATACACTAAACACGTTCCTGTAAATTACACTGTCACTGTGTCTTGTTTCTGTGTCTGGTTGTGTGTCTCTCAAAAATATCCCTGCATCATACACCTGGCCGTAACACTCTGCCAGATACAAACCTCCAGCAGAGGCTTTCCCTCCTTTGCTGAAAAGGTGATTGCTATCAGGCACCAATTCTTTGAATTATGTTACTATTTTTAAACAACTCTCTGGGGGAAGGTGAAAATAACGCTATATAAGTTCGATGGAAAGTTTTCATGGAATGATAGGAGAAACTCAGTACTGGAATGAAGTGTTTTATTCTTACAGAAAATAAATAATAAAAAATAGTTCAATAAGGCAGAACTAATACTGGGAGCTCACAGGAAAGAAACCCCAAAAGAAATATTGATGCCCTCGTAAAACAGTCCTGTGAGTCTTTCTTTAACTACCTGTGTGTGTGATCTACTCCCAAAATAAGTCTTGCACGTGCACGTTGCAGGTCACTTTCCACAGCAACAGATGATTCAGATCTCAAATCCAGTAATAATAAAAAAAAATGCATTCCTCAATGCAGATTATTAAAGCTATAAAAACTCGATTACAAAACCAGCATCAAATTTGTAGCTAAAGCTAAGCTGTAATGCTAAGCTGAGGTAAACACAACAGATAGAAATGTTAATTAGCCAAAGCTAAGCTATTAATGCTAAACTGAAGTAAATATTGTACAGAACGAATAGAAGTGCTAAATGGCTAATGCTAAGCTATTAACACTAAGATGAGGTAAATACTCGACAGAACATATACATTCAACTGCGAGTGTAGCCACGATACACTCGCAGCCACGCAAATCATGTGGAACAGTAATTCAAAACAGTTAAACATCAAATAGTTAACCGTCAATTTAACTGCAGCATCATAGAAAGACAATAAGGTTGGCTTTTGCCAAGTGAATGTAATATAATGTAAAAGCTTACCTAGGGATCCAGTAGAAAATAAGCTGACCTTTTTAAAAGTGTTCCCAAAAATAATTAGGTCACAAGTATTGGGGTTAGTTCAATTTAAAAGGATAAAGTGTACTTATTGCCATCTTTAAAATATATGACAAAAAAACTACAGTGATTAAAAGAGTTCTATAGGAAATGTATAGGAGTCTCATTACAAAACCCCTTTACATTGACTTGTGGGAAATTACAGAAACCCCGGTTCAGCAGTCGCGACTTCAGACTCCTGCGGATTTTTTCTGAGAACCAAACTAATAATTGTTTGCAGAAACCCCTGCACCTATGCAGAAACTGCAGATATCCTCCGCATTTTTTTTGCTTTTGTGACATCGGGGCCTCGTCAACCATTCCCCCTCGACATCATGCTGGTTGTTTGTTTCTGGCAGCAGTTAGCTAGGCAATCAGACACCAGGGGCCTGTACTATGAAGTCTGACTTAACTCCAGGTTAAATTGCGAACTCGCACTTGACTAATCGAGGTATTAATCACCCTCATGCTCTCCCAGGGGTGCCCTGATAGGGATGTGTATGCAATCCAATAGCCCTTGGAAACTTTGTTCAGTTTCAGCCTCACTTTGCCTTTTCAAATAAAATATTTTACAAGAAAAATAAAACAATTTAATAAAAATAAAGATTCTGGCGGTCTCTAAAACCCTTGCCCTGCAGAGAGAGCCAATCACAATTCAGGCACCAAGGTCCCGCGGATCTTCCAGGCACGTCATTGGCTGCGGAGAAGTGGTGTCTGGAGGGGCGGGCTTACACTGAACCACGACTTAAGAACATATTCTGGTCGGAGCAGGATTGAGATGCTACGTAAATGGCAACATCCCTTGGGTCAAACCTATTCACCTTTCGTAGTACGGGTTACTCATGAAGTTATACCTCACGTGACCAAGTTACTCTCAAACTTTAGTGTGATAAGCCAGTAATCGTGCTTCATAGTACAGGCCCCTGAATGGAATGAGCCTCCTCTGCTCAATGCCGTGCCTAAACATAAACATCCAGCTTGAAGACGAGGGGGCATGGCGGACGAGGACCAGACATTAGTCACCTGTACTCGAGAACGTTATTTATTTCTCCTTATGCTGCAGTCCAGAATTTCCCCAGTGCAGCGTCTCGAGTGTTCTCCTGATTTTCGTTTTGTTCTTCTTAAAATCCTGTATTTTTATTACTGTAAATTAAATTCATTTATAACTGTATTTACCCTGCTTATATCAAAGAAAACACGCTTGCTTGAACAGTACAGTGTACATAGGGATCACATCAGTATTTTATGTACACTGTTCAGTGTACGGGTTTACCTTTACATTTTCTTTAAGAGTAATGTATTAAGTTGAGTTTAAAATGAAAAAGTGTTTTGGGAGCATATTTTGGAGACTTATTTAGGGTTTACACTATACAAATAGGCATTTTTAGGCTTTTTTTTTTTTTTTTTACCACATCACATATTTGTGTGTTTTCATTATACACGGGTACTCTTAGAATGTAACACCCACGATAAGCAGGAGTTTACTGTATATCCTTTTTGTTCCTCTGAACCTATGATCAAGAAACTTTGGCTTGTGGTGCATAAAAAACGACAGGAAGCAAGAGGTATAGCAATAAGGCAGGACTAGCCAATGTGAAAAGAAGTCAAACAGGACTGGAAGCTGAGGTACAGTACAGTGACATTAGTTATAGTTATGTGCTTATTTATTTTCCATGGATACTTGCATAATTACCACATCTTTTATCTGGCCAAGATGGCAGCATGCTTAGGTCGCAGCGGCCTCTCCAGGTCCAACACTTCCAGTCTCCAGACCAAAAGGTCGACATGTACATCAGAACAGCTGCTAAGCATGTATACAACAGCCAGACCCTGCTCCAGATAAGAGAAAAGCGTGTAGCTTACCTCGAAGACAAGCTGCTTCTGAAACTCCGAGATCTTGGCTTGCTACGTGGACCAGGCCCTCAGACCACGGTGTTGCCTGATGCCAATGGCCGGGGGAGGAGACATCGCAAGCGTTGCGCGAGGAAGCCGAAGCATGGCAAGCGAAGCCAGGGTTCATGCTAGGCAAAAGCTAACGCTAGCTGGCCAGCAATCCCATCCGTCTTCCTCGCCAACATTTGCTCCATGGACAATAAACTGGACTACATCCGACTCCAGTAAACCACCCAGCGTGAGTTCAGAGACTGTTGTGCTTATGTTTTTATGGAGACTTGGCTCAAAGACGCTGGAGACGTCTACGGCTATTAGCAACATGCTAATGTACCACAGTGACTGTGATGCTAACCACAAAGCAAGAGGAGGGGAGCTTTGTGTTTACATCAACTCAGAATAGTGTGTGAATGCTGTGCTGATCTCGAGCTACTCCTCACTGCTGAGTTTATGGTTGTTAGATGTAGGCCATATAAATGTTAAATCTAAATCTAAATGTTAAATATTAAAATTAAATGTTAAATTTAAATCTAAATGTTAAATATTGGACTCTAAATGGAGGGAGGGAGGGAGAGAGGGAGGGAGAGAGGGAGGGAGGGAGAGAGGGAGGGAGATGGAGGGAGAGAGGGAGGGAGGGAGAGGGAGAGGGATTGAGGGAGACAGCTGTCATCTGTTGGGGCAAATTAATCTGCCAAGATGCAGAGCGCAGCTCAAAGGCATTGTAGTGTTAAGTGCTGTCATAATTATATTATGGTGTTAAAGCCCTAAATCTGCTTTTTTGTGACATTGTGATGTGCATTTCCAAAAACATGACTGAAAAGTTTGAGTTACAGATGGAAAATATAAATTTATCTTGTCTGTAAAATATTACATTTTACTTTTACATGTGCAGTCACCCTGTATTCTACTGGTCTTATTCCTATTTGTTCCTCTTCTCCTTTTTTTGTTAGTGTACACATCTGCTGCAATCAGTAATTGGAAAGTAGACCTTTACCTTGAATTGTAAAAGTAAAATTTATGGATGTCTGACATATCTGTGTCTGCAGAGTAACTAGCTTTAAAAAAGGTGACTCCTGTTATCCTTAAGATTGTTTTGACAGATTGCACCTCTCAGAGGGTGACTCTCTCCCATGGACTCCCTGCATCTTATCGTTAAAGTGAAGAAACACCGTGGACTACAGGGCAATTTTAGACTTCAGTTTATGGAGTCCTTGTTTGGGAATGAGTTTCTTAAGCTTACCTCAATTTCAGAAGTAGAAGACAATGGAAGAGATGTAAAGAAGAGGAACAACTGAGAGGGTGTGAAACTCAACACTTTTGCCTACAGGAGAAGACAAAGAAGAGAAGTTGTTCATGATGCACCAGTGGAGGAGGATTTCATGGCGAGGTGGCCTGCTCTATTTGAAATCAGTGTGTTAAGGCTTATTTCATGCTGGGTTTTTCATCTTGAATTTGCTGTTAGTTTTGGGCACACTGGCAAGCTGCTAATATGCCAGATTATATATTACTCATCTGTGCTTTATCTCTCTCCTAGACTGCCCTAGATTGCTGTATGTGTGATAGTGGATTTCTTCCTGATGTTTACCATTTGAACCTGATACCTTTGGACTTACTACCTGTATTCAGATAACGGTGAATTCAAGTGAATCATCACTGTCCCACTTCAGTTCAAATTCCTGTCTTAGCTGGATACTGGGGTAACACAATCATGAAAAAACTTAAAAACATTAAGAATTATGACAATAATTTGTGGACAATATTAACATTTTTAGAATTGTGGAATGGTTGTGGAAATTTGTCAAATGTTTTAGTTGTCACATCATTTATTGGCAAAAAGGGCATAGGCCATGAGTTTTTTTTTCATCTTTCTCCTTCCACTATTTGTGCATTTTTGTTTCCTTTGTTTACTTATCATATATTTGTCTACCTCCTCTTTCTTTCTGTCTTTTTTCTGTCAGCCCCCTTCCTACATGATTTGGAGCACACAGCAAGGCTTAAACTGCAGTCTTATATTCTCAGAGAAATAAGTAGCTGTATGAGGGTTTACACCAGTAGTTGACTTTAAAATAAAGCACAAGGGCTGAATTAAGATGCTAATCAAATACATTTCCTTTTAGTGTGATGATGTAGATGCTGGACCGGAATGAATCATTAAGGGAGTATGTATCTAGATGGTTGATGATCTAGAGAAGCTTGTGCGGGAGTATGTGGTACGTACATGCTCATCTTTCTTTTTATTCTTTCATGTTGGGCCCTTCCTTTAACTACTTATAACTGAGCAGCTGTGTGTAACTAGTGAGACATTTATCACGTTGGGCTTTTTTTGGCCAATTTTAAGTCAATAATATACTGCTCTGAGAAAAAAAAACAAAAGACCACTGCAATTTTTTTTTTTTAAATCAGCGTCTCTATGAGTATGACAACCGTTCCATGCCAGTGTCTGTTAAATTTCTACACAAGCACACCTCATTCTCCTTTACAGAGTACTGATTAGGTGATCACCTGAATCAAATCTTATTTAATGAGGAAAAGTATATAAAAAAAAAAACACTGCTGCAATCAATGCTCTCCTCTTGTAATGTGACCAGTTGGATGGCAAAACACTACTTGAAGTACATCAAAGGTAATTATTGCCTTTTGTTTGTGTGAACAAGAGATTTGTTTTCTTTGAATTATTCAAGTTCTGTAAACACTGGATCATTTCTCTTATTTTGATGTAACCATAAAACCAGAGAAACTGAACATTTTTGCAGTGGTCTCTTATTTTTTTCAGAGCTATATAGTCAGTCACCAGTATGATGATTTGCCCTTGTCTCTAAATTTCAATTAAATCACTTAATTCACTTAGTTCAAATCACTTAAATTTAAAAGTTACAAAGAATAGCTTCACACTCACATAAACAATAGAAAGATACTTGAGAGAAAAAAAAAGAATGCAACTTACAACTTAATGCCTTCATAATGTGCAAAAATTTTAAAGCTGGAAAAGTCCATTAGTAAAATACATAATAACAGGTTAAAAATAAATAAATCAGTAACACCATGTAAAAATTAGTCATTCAACTAATGACTGTGTGGCTGTATGATCATGTGGCTGCACCCGATGAGTTTGGGAATTAAGGAGCTGGACAGCTCTGGGGACAAAAGATACCCTCCTTCTTTGAGTTCTGCAGCAGGGACAGCGGAGTCTGCCTTCATGGTCACTTTCACCTGACATTGTCTTGATCTATATTGTCATTATGTCTGTCCAATGTTATATTTTCTCAGTAGAGTTTGGTTTGTCTGTGTGAACAGGGTATGGATGAAGATTCTTAAAGAACAAGCTTCAGATGATGAACCAGATGACATTGGAATTGTCATTGAAGGTATCAGAGTGTTGCAAGATCTTGATAATGAAGCATTAGCTGTTGCTATGCTATCCAGACTGATGTATGCAGTGAACCTTAGCTACCCTGCTGTCCTCCGGTAGACCTTTGAGGTATTCCAGAGGATTTTCATGGAACTGGATGGACTAAAAAATGGTTTCAGTGAAAGTGTCAGAAAGAATGCACTGCCAGCAATAAACCACAGGACATTTGAATTGTTCTTAAAGGGTTCTTTGGTATTATATGATTTGGACTGCTTTTTCATTTTCTCTTGTAAGTTGACAGTATTTTCTGTTATTATTCAATTATGAAAACAATTTAAAAAGGGTTCATAACCATTTTGTTTTGCACTGAGTCCACTTTAAAACTTCCCCAGTATTGCATTTGCTGCTTTGAAATCTCTTTGACAACAGCTTATAAAAGGTTATGTCTATTCCTCAGAAAACAATTTATGCAGAGTTGATAGCTTTTTGTTAATTTGTAAATCAACTTTGAAAATACAATAATCTCAGGACTGTGAAAATGGTGTAAGCAGGGTTAACATCGGAAGTAAAGTTTATTACTAAAGCATTAGTTTTAATTCTTATGCATCATGTTTTGTTTACTTCAGTATAATAGTGATGTTCTTGTTTTGTATTTGCTTTTGGGAATGCACTGTTTGTGGTATCAGTTGTATTGCTGTGACAAGTTTTATACTAGTGTTTTTATAAATGTCTTAAAATGGCCATTGATCCACTTTAAAGATGCGTTTTTAACTATGTTTATGCTCCTGTTGATACATTGTGAAAATGGTCAATGCAAGGTTACATTATATGTGTTGTAAATCCATTGCACTCTATGCAGAATTTACATTATTTTTGTTGGGAATCCACTGTGAAAACACTTGTGTGGTTTGCGTTATGTATTTCTGTTTGAATCCACCATTGTTGATACAGGATTTACAGTGTCCAGTTTTTGCATTTTGATTCCTCTGTAAAACCAGTCTGGCAACTGTTTGGTTATGTTCTACAATGTTTTAAGGCTCAGTGTAGCAGACTTTTAGTACGGAACTGTGACTTGGCCTTTTCTGTCAGTGCAAATAAGTTTTTATTTAAATTTACAATTTTGTATTTGCACATGAACGTGGAATCGACATCTTCAACACATTTGGATAGAGTTCACATCATGCTAGATTTACTTGAGTACCAAGGACATGATAAAACTACTTTTCAGTTATTCAGTATCTTTGAAGGATACTTGCCTCTGGACCAAGAGGTCATGGGTTCGAATCCAACCTTCTGCAGACCACCACTGGGTTCCTGAGCAAGACCCTTAACCCCAAGCTGCTCCAGGGAGACTGTCCCCTGTAGTTAGAGAATGTAAGTTGCTTTGGATAAAAGTGTCTGCTAAAAGCTGTAAATGTAAGAGGCATAGTTACCAAAGTGCTCCTTGAAGAGGTGGGTCTTCAGACGACGCTTGAAGACAGTGAAGGACTGTCTTCAAGCGATCTGATCGGAAGAGGGAGTTCATTCCACCACTGGGTTTGAGAAGAGCCTTGACGCAAGTCTTCCTCTACTTTTGAGCAATGGAGGTTCCGTAGGAGCAGTGCTTGAAGCCCTGAGAGGAAGCCCTGATCAATACTTTAAAAGTGAACCTGCTGTCTCTCTGTCTCTATCTAACTCCAGACTTTTACATAGTCTCCTTAATTTCCCTCTCCATCGACATTTCCCACAGGAGCAATTTACAGCACCAAACAGTGTTTGGGGGTGGGTTGTGACCTGTAGATTTTCTCTTATTGTTTTGGAGTTTTGAGAAACAGATAAGCACAAGTGTAATTAGAGTGCAATAGCCAGGAGCATTAGAGTTGCCGCAGAAAATTGTGAGCTCACAGCTGGAAAATGATAAATACAGAGATCTAATGGAGCTAGCACAGACAAGGCCAGATTCAGAAAAACACTTATATGAATTAAACAATGTTTCCTGAAAAATAAACAAAAATAGTTGACACTGAAAATTCTGCACTTCTAAACTGAGGAGCATACATAGATCAGCCACATCATTAAATCTACTTATAGATGAAGTGGATAACATTGATTATCTTGTTGCAATGGCACGTGTCAATGGGTGAGCTAGCAGTGCAAGTGAACAGTCAGCTCTTGAAGTTCATGTATTAGAAACAGGAAAAATGGGCAAGCGTAAGGATCTGAGCAACTTTTGACAAGGGCCAAATTGTGATGGTAACTCCAAAATGGCAGGTCTTACGTTCCAGTGTGCAGTAATTAATACCTACCAAAATTGGTTCAAGTAAGGACAGTTAGTACAGCCACAATAGATGGTTCACCTTAATTTAAAGCATCTGCTGCTGCTGCTAATGTCTTTGTGCCAGATACCATCGCACCTAGAGTGGTCTTAAAAGTTCTGGGATTCAATGCCTTGATGCATCAGAGTTGTTTTGGTTACACAAAGGAGACCTACACAATATTATGAAGGTAGGTTTAGGATTACGGCTGATCAATGCACACATCTTTAATGATAGATTTACAAAAGCTTTCTTCGATTACTCTAACATTTAGCAGATGCTTTTATCCAAAGCGACTTCCATTCCCTAACTACAGGGGCAGTCTCCCTAGAGCAACTTGGGGTTAAGGGTCTTGCTCAGGAACCCAGTGGTGGTGTGCTGAGGGTAGGATTTGAACCGATGACCTCTTGGTCCAGAGGCAAGTACCCTACCGCTAGGCTACCACCACCCCATAACATTGTTCATAGACTAAAATTTTGTGTATCAGTTCTCAGTGAACCTGCTGTGTTTAGAGGAGTGTGTTTTAGGGATGATAACTAGAATCTGAATGAGTGCAGAATATCATTTTGTAGTACTTTCTGAAGTGCACGCAGTCCTGCTCTCTAGCTTCAGTGACTCAGGATGTACTTCCAGCTGAGGCAGCAGGCGGTCTGAGGAGAGACGCAGTGACAACAAAATAAACGGCTGCCATAAATCAGGGCTAGGCTGGCCGCTCCACAACTTACTGGCCATAGCGAGAGGAGAATAAAACTGTGGGTTAGAACTTTTCCTCCAAGACATGCTTTCAATCAGTGCTTTTATTAGCAGGGAAAGCCAGTGGAATATCAGGAGGCTGTTTAAATAAGCAAGACTGCAGGAATGTGAAGAAAAAGATGAAAAAGTGTGTGAAAATTTGTCATACATAGTATGTGTGATGACAACTTTTAATGTGGAATGAAGTGATGAAATAAAATGACAACTTGGAGTCTGTGGCTGAAAAGGGAACATTGTCCAGGCTTTAGTCCACCATGGACAATGCTGATCATCCACTCGATAGTGTTGTGGCTGAGCAGCTCTTTGAGCCACAGATTCACCAGCATAAGTAGTTCCACTGAAAAACACAGAAAATCCTTCCTCCCCACTGTCATAAGACTTATCCTGACACACACCTAGACAATAATCTGTGGAGTAACCTGATGTTACTCAGATGTGCAATTTCTTGTTGGGTGCTAAATCATTATCATTACATGCAATATCTTATATGCAGTTGTCTTACCATGTGCAATTATGTCAGTATTACTTATCTACTACTTATCTGTATTATGAGCAATATCAAACTTGGTATAGAGAACAAATCTGAACCACTATTTATGTTAACTTGTAGATTGGCAGTAGTTTATTTATCTATAGTATTTATATCCACCTTTCTTACTGACACTGGCATTTTGTGTATGTAGCACAGTGTATTTTGTACAAAGTAGTTTTTTCTGAATATTTCTGCTGCTGACTTATTTTTGACTTTATATTGTTCTCTTTGTGTCTCTGTGCAGTCACAACATGAGCAGTTTCCTCCAGGATCAAAAAACGTTTTCTGATTCTTGAGGACAAACATTATATGCCTCATAATTATATAAAAATCTGTATTCACAAAAAGATGTGTGGTGGACAAATATGGTTTGTTGTTGTGGGCAGGTTTACCACCCCAGAAATAGAACAAGAGCTTCCAGGTCCTGAAACCTTTGATCTTTGCATGTGATATCTATAGCCAGTGAGAGAGTGGGATAGTCTGCACTCCCGGTAGCAAGAGAGCTGCTCTCTGTGACATTAACATCATCTCTTTTTCTCTCTCCTCTCCTCCAGACAACATCAGTGAAACTGAGCCTGACCGTTTACCTACTCCAGCCTGTACACCGCGTGTACCTTCACACCTCTAATTGCTTTACATGCCACCATTTTCTTTCTCTTAATACAACCCCAAATCAGAAAAAGTTGGGACATGGTGGAAAATGTGAATAAAAAAGTAAATCAGTAATTCACAAATGTCCCTTAACTTTTATTTCATTGCAGACAGTATAAACACAAGATAATTCATGTTTTTTTTTGGTCAACATCATTTGATTTGTAAATAAACATCCATTCTTGCCATTCAGGC
>JBBJLS010071947.1:0-10723 GCA_037577275.1 Bryconaethiops microstoma
GATTCCTCCTCGGTTCCTCCAGCCGTTGTTTGGATTTGTGAAACTCCATCAGCAGCTCCTGATTTCATTTAATGAAGCACTGATTGAGTCAAACAAGGTTTCTGATGGAAACAACAAGTAAAACTGGGCTTCCACAAGGACCTTATTCATATTCTCTCCATAAAATCACTTTTTACTGTATAATGTTATTTGTATTTGAGTTTTGTTTATTGAGGATATTTAGTAATAATAATGGGGAAAAAATACTCAATACGCATCTAAACTACACATCTAAAGTTTGAAAATATTAGTTTTGCAGGTGCTTAATCTTTTGCACAGTACTGCACCTGTGATGTGATGTCAGTTTTAATCATGTTGGGGTCTGTAAGATGGTTCCACCAGTTCTGATGTTTTGGTGTCCAGTTCTATATGTTGTCTCTTTTTTCTCCAGTCTTTTGCTGCTCTGGCGCGAGACATTCTTCTGAAGTCGAGCAAGAAGCCAGTGAGTATTCTGTGTGTGTGTGTGTGTGTGTGTGTGTGTGTGTGTGTGTGTGTGTGTGTGTGTGTGTGTGTGTGTGTGTGTGTGTACAAAGAGGTCTTTGCTTACGACACTTGTAAACCCAGATTCTCTTCCATGTCAGCAATGCCTTGATTTTAGTGCAAACTCATTTCAAGAGGGGTCTGAATATTTTTTTTCTTCTCACAGGGCCCAACAGGCCGCGAGGTCAAACTTACCACCAGCACCCCAGAGAAAAAGGCCTCCAAGTGTCTTCTGCTTTAAGCGCATCCTGACCCAACACACACACACACACACAGACACACACACACACACACACACACACACATATAGCAGTATTACATACAGAGGGATTTAAAAGGTAAGCATAGGAGATAGATGAGGATATGGCTTTGGACTGTGATGGGGAAACCAGAATACATGAAATGACATATGTATAAAAATAGCTTTGTTTTTGTTTCTTTTTTTTACAGTACATAACATTCCGTAGTTGGATTTCAGTGGAACGCTAGTCAGGACATGTTTACCAATTTCACTCTTATACATCAGCTGGACTTTATGTGGACATATTAACGCAGGACGCTTTGTTTCAAACGCTGTTCAGATGCACTGTAGGCTACACGCGTAAGGCATTTATCATTTAGCGATTTGGGTCAGTTATAGATTCTACCCACTAAAATTGGCCACTTACGACTATTCAGTAACGGACGAAGACTAGGTTGGTCAGAGGAGGTGATCAGATGGTGAGGAGAATTGTTTTCAGGGCCAGTTTTGATATGACTGGATGCAGAAGGGAAATTTAGTTGGAACATTTGTTAGGTAGTGCCAAAGTGCCTCTGGGAGAAGAAACTGATGTTTGGAAAGAAAGATGCCTTGTGTTTCTGAGTAAATAAAGCAAGGGCAACCCCACCAGTGCCCCAGCGCTCTAGTCTCCAACCCAAAACCTGTTCGTTCCCTCTGTGTTTTCAGAGAGCAGATGAAACGTTCTCTCAGAATCTGGATGTATTTTAAGCTGCTTTGAATAAACTATAAAATGAACAGTGTAACGTGTCATGTTTTTGTCAGCATGTGGCTAAATCTCACTAAATTATACCCTTGAGCCTTCGCGGAACAGGCCGCTGTGTGTCATGGTGACAATTCGAGTTACTGTGTCGTGTATGTATACGCTACCAGTCAGTTTTGGCACACGCATTTTCTGTTATTATCAAAATGCACTAAATTATTCATTAAAATGCACTAAATATTCTTTGCTAACAAAAAAAGTACAGTTCAACATTTGAGTACCTCTGTTAGCCAGAATATGTCATATTTTTAATTTATCACTACTGATCTATATGGATCCCCAGACAAGTGTTAGATATTTACCAAGCTATTAAATGACCGTCAATGGGATGACGGTTTAGAAAGCAGAGTCTTAATATTTATTAAAAAATTTACTTACTATTCTTTGCGAACACTGTCCTGAATGTTTCCTCAAGTTGCTTTGAGCAAAAGCATCTGTCAAATGAATGTAATGTAATGTAACAAATACATTTACAGTATGTTTACCACTCGAGTACCTTTATTAGCCAGAAAGTGTCATATTTTTCACACATCACTACTTACTTATAAAAAGCCACCTAATATAATTACAATTATACTGTGGGTTACTAGACAACTGTTAGATGTTTGGCAAGCTAATAAGTGACAGCAAATAGGATGAAATAAAGGACAGTTTAGAGCCAGTTAGTAGGAGTCACACATGCCCTGTCACAGATTCTCTCATCTTATAAAGGAAACTTGTTTTATTTGACATATTTTCATTTATAGTTGTTCACTCAACAACTTTCCAGAGTTTAACAAGAATACAAATCTGCAGTTTATGAAATAAAAACCTGTGGTGTACAAAAACGTCCGACTGGCAGAGTGTGTGTGTACATATTAAAATAAATAAATATATACACACATGTATACACTCATCAAACTGGTGCGTTTCGATAAACAGTTTCATACAGATTATATGGCATGAAATATAATAAAAACTGAAACGAGTACCATTGAACAGGTGAGCCGAATCAGATGCATTTGACCAAGTGGTGAATGCTACCGTGTGTGTGTGTAATTTAAAGAGCAAACAAGTGATTTCTGACTGGTAGTGTGTGGTTTATATGTGCATTACACACACACACATATATATATGTAATGCACATATAAACCATGTATAATATGTAAATATATAATAATAAACCATATATATATAAAATATACAGTAATAATTAAAAATAGCAGTAATAACAACAACAACAGTAATACTTTCAATCATGATTATAGACTTTTAAACTAAATTTTGTAATCTAGGGAGATAATTCTTTTTTATAGAATCCAAATGTTAACATGACCTCTAGATATGGTTGAAACCATAAAAAGACAACATAAAACATAAAGATCATAAAGAAGAACATAAAAAGACATAAAAAAACTTTTTTTTCTCACTGCCTGACATTAAGTCAGACTAAACTTCTCCTATTTCAGGTCAGTTAGGATTACCAAAATTATTTCTATTTGCTACATGCCAGAATAACGAGAGAGATTATTTTTTTAGAGAATTTTTTTATTATTTCAAAAGTTTACATACATTTAATTAGTTTTTATTAGGATTGCCTTTAAACTGTATAACTTGGGTCAAACGTTTTGGATATCCTTCCACAAGCTTCTCTCAATACTTGGCTGGAATTGTGGCCCATTCCTCCTGACAGAACTGGTGTAACAGTCAGGTTTGTAGACCGCCTTGCTTGCCCACGCCTTTTCAGCTCTACCCACAAATTTTCAATGGGATTGAGATCAGGGCCACTGCAACACATTGACTTTGTTGTCCTTAAGCCACTTTGAAACTAATTTGGAGGTATGCTTAGTGCCATTGTCCATTTGGAAGACCCATGTGTGTCCAAGCTTTAACTTTCTGGCTGATGTCTTGAGATGTAGCTTCAATATTTCTCCATAATTTTCTTTTCTCATGATGCCATCTATTTTGTGAAGTGCACCGGTCCCTCCTGCGGAAAAACACCCCCACAACATGATGCTACCGCCCCCGTACTTCACAGTTGGGATGGTGCTCCCACGCTTTCATCAGTTTCATCAGACCACAGTTCATGTCTCCAAAAATGAAGGTCTTTGTCCCCGCATGCATTTGTAAACTGTAACCTGGCTTTTTTATGTTGCTTTTGGAGTAATGGCTTCTTCCTCACCGAGAGGCCTTTCAGGACTGTAGACACTGACACTCTCTAACCAGCTTCAGCCAGCCTCTTCACAAGGTGTTTTGCATTTGTTCTGGGGTTGATACACACAGTTCGCACCAAAACACGTTCATCTCTGGGACACAGAACCCGTCTCTGGACATTCCCATGGTGTTTATACTTGCAAATAATTGTTTGAACAGATGAACGTGGCTCCTTCAGGCATCTGGACGTTGTACCCAGGGATGAACCAGACTTGTGGAGCTCCACAATTCTTTTCCTGATATCTTGACTGATTTCTTTTGATTTTCCCATGATGTCACACGAAGAAACAAAGTGTTTGAGGCGTGCCTTAAAATACATCCACAGATGTGCCTCCACTTAACTCAAATGTTGTAGATTAACCTATCAGACACTTCCAAAGCCATGACATCATCATCTGGGCGTTCCCAAATTGTTTAAAGGCATAGTATTCTTAGTGTATGTAAACTTTTGACTTATAATAAAACATTCTCGAAAAAATTCTCTCTCTCATTATTCTGGCATGTAGCAAATAGAAATTATTTTGGTAATCCTAACTGACCTAAAATAGTGTCATTAATGTCATTCAGTGTAAAAAAAAAAAATACAGTGTATGTTACTTCTTTCTTCAACTGTATATCATGGTCATTATGGAAATTCTAGTCGCTGGATTTATTGCTTGGCCAGCGTTGGGGACACTTCCAATGGAACGGTAAGTTTGAAGTTAATCACAACAGTGAATGAAAGAATATGATCATTTTGTCACTGCGTTCTTCTGTGCTTCTAAGAGGTGGTCCTGCATTCTTGGTGTGGTTTTTGCATGTTGTGCTTATGGACTCGATGGGTTTTGTGGTGTGGGTGCCTGCCAATCTTAACACATGTGTCTTGTGTTTTACTTCTACACATTTCTGGAGCCCACATTTCCTGAAGCTTACGTATTATCTGTCTATGGCGAAAACGTTGAAACTGCGGTGGATAAACTTGGGTACCAGGCTATTAAGGTAAAGGTTGAGCTTCCATCTGACTATTGTTGAACTGCTGACCAAAGCATTGCCTTCCATGATTGTGATTCAGGTTTATAGATAGATATGATTATATAACATACCATAAACCAGTGTTTCGAATAATTAGACAAAGTTGTTCAAATAAAAGTTTGAAATCCAATTTTCCAGCACATAACCAGTTTATGTGGCACGGCCAAACATGATAGGAGGCTAAATTACTAATTATTTGTTTCATTGCCTTGCAGTGCCAAAGGACGTGGCAAGGTGGGCGGCAGGCTGAGGTAACCGTGCCGCAACCCGGGGTGCACCAGGACCTCTTGAGGAAAGGATCTGTGTCATTTGAGACGCTCAGCAGTCGCTCCAAACCACTGTACTGTTTGACTGTACATGTAGCACATATAGAGACAGTAAAGAGACCTTTTGTTGTATCGTCCCTCTCCTCTTGTTTTCTTATTCAGTTCAAATGGAGATTCAGTTTCTTTGGAAATGGAGGAATATATCTATTAAAAAATCATGTTATTCACTTTGTTTTGGTTTCATATTAAAACACACACAAACACTGGCCCACTTGCAGCATCTCTTCAGGTGAACACACATGGTCATTGCAGATCATTCAAACATTATTCTGAAAGATTGACTTTTTTCTATATAAATTACTACAAATAATTAATCTGGTCAAATGACTTGTGTTTGGGATGCTAGAGAAGAACTATGTAGTTTTGGAGAAGCCATTATACTTAACA
The DNA here is from genome assembly GCA_037577275.1 of Bryconaethiops microstoma. Taxonomy (NCBI): domain Eukaryota; kingdom Metazoa; phylum Chordata; class Actinopteri; order Characiformes; family Alestidae; genus Bryconaethiops; species Bryconaethiops microstoma. The sequence goes on from JBBJLS010071947.1 coordinate 5,477, forward strand.
TCCACCCCCCCAGCACTGTATTCTTCTCAGGATGCTCAAGGGACTAGACTCGAAAGTTAAAAAGGTTGCAAAAGCGAAAGTTATCGATGACCAATTGATTATAATGAACAACACACACTTACGTTCACCGTATACTTTGTGCAATGTGTTCATGGTCCATATCATTAGTGTGAAGTGCACATTTACATCAAGGTTGCATCTATTATATGAAATGAATATGGTGTGAGGCATTTTATTTCTAAAGAACAAAAAAAAAAATGCATTTGCCACCTGCTTAATGTACAGAAAAGTTCATTTACTAGAAGCTGTGCAAGTGGAGATATGTAGCCTAACTTTTATTGTATTCCCCATATTTTAAATGTGTGCATTATTAAATAGAAAGAATGAAGCTGAAATGCAAAGTTTATTGTAGAAATAAAAATGACAGAAATTAGAGATGAGTAGTGATGCAGTTTCCAATGTGTACCTCCTTGGCATTGTGTAGCGTGGCCCAGGCTTGAGCTCCTTGAGGTCTATAGTTATCAAGGTAAGGTAAGTCCACTGCCTGAGCTTCTTTTCAGGTGGGTTCAGGCAGCCAGTTATTACTATCTTGCAGGAACGTTGCATGTCGGGTTCAGGTCATTGACGAGCTGTGCTTTTGTGGGTCAGGCAGGTTGGGCGTGTGTGGGCCATAAAAAACCCTGACCCTGAGCATCACTAGTTCCAGGGATTCTGAAAGTAATTATATCTCAGAGGGGGTCTTGTGACATATGTGTAACGGCGTGCTCCAGTTTTGGGGCGCTTCGGTCGGTTGGCCAACTCATCACAGGGCCTTTTTGGCAGGTATAGGTGAAGTGGAGGCGCATTCCCAAACGCTCTGGGAGCAGCAGCTCTGTCACCATATGGAATTTGAGCCAGTCCCTGGTTTGCGAGCATTAGCGTCTTGTTCGCCATGATAACTGGTGCCCTCACAGTGGTCGTGTGGATCATGGGGAACTTGGTTCGATTGTCGTTTGCCATGCGGTGTTGCTTCTCCGTTCTCTCCATCTTCTCCACTCTCTGTAGAGCTCCAGAGATCTTGGGAAAGCGGGAACGACCTTCCACCGCATTCTGTGGCCCTCGAGTTAACTCAGGCAGGGAGTCTTTTTCAGCTTTCATGCTGGCCCCTAATGTTAAAAAAGAACATCGCAAAAGAGTTATTCATACTACGAATGTAGTCCAAATCTAAATTCGCTACACACGCTCGAAGAAAACCCATATTTTTATATGTCAATAATTATTGACTATACAAATAACTACAAGAGGTTCACCTGTTCCTTCGGTTTTTCTAGTTGAAGTTCTGTGTTCAGAAGAAAACATGCCTCTGAAAACAAAAGCAATTGTGCAGCAAACTGTTGGTCTGAAACAATATTGCTGAATGGCAAAAAAAGCAGAAGTGTAGCAGTAGTTTAACAGCGTCCGCTCGGTCCTCAGCAGTGTGTGCAGAATGATGATATCTGCTCCTTGCTTGCTGCGTCATAGACGGAACTCATAACGTCATAGACGGAACTCATGACGTTACCAAACTCTTGGTAAAGTTCACACACGCCATATGTATTTATAAAACAGGCAATTACATGAAGTGATAAATAAATATTATAGCCTATTGTTTTTGTTTTTTTTTCATTAGCACTATTGATTTGGCCACTACGGTGTCAGAAAACGGTGGTGGTGGAGGTGGTGGGGGGGCGGGGGTATGATGGAGTTCACGCTCAGTATCATTTCTTTCACAAAGTGCTCAAGCGGCTACAACAGATCGTGAATTACTGGAGCCCAACCTTAAACGAGTGAAGGTGGATTCTCACTGCAAACTGGAAAGTTTATTAGATGCAAATCAAAACTAGTTTTAAGAAATACATACATACATATGCGTACATACATGCACACATACATACACACATTAATAAATACCCCCACCCGCCTAAAACAGCAAATGTGTTTGAAAGAAAGGGATGCGGAAAAAGTTAGCAAAGTTTGTAGAGTGAAAGTGTCGCTTATCTAGAGATGTTTCTGTAAATCAGAACTAAAATCCTCCGAGGAAGAGGGGTGTCACGAGATTTAAAAAAAAAAAAATCTCTCTGATGAATGAATCTAAATTAAAAGCACACATTATGGCGGTAAAAGTATTTAAAAATGTACATATATTTTGGCATTTGAGTGAATGAATAATCAACATTACTGGCGTCTCTTTTATTTAATAACCGTTTTTACAACGTTCATGTGTAGTAATGGTCACAGCAGTCAAAAATATGACCTAATAGGCTGAGGGAAAAAATTCTTCAGCAAGAACATTTATAGAACTAAGTCCATATACACTGTAAAAAAAAATCTACTGTAAAATAACAGTCGAAAGTCTGGCAGCAGGAGTGTCAGACAAAACTTGTTAATTAATGGTCAAAAATATTTTCAGAAAAGCAAAATATTTTTGTTAAAATACAATAAATTTAACTGATAGAAATACAAATTTATACCGTATTTTAACAAGTTTCGTAAGTTTTCTAACACACTAAATAAGTTTAATAACATATTTTTCAAGGTTAAATGAATAATTATCTGTGTAAAAATAAAAAATATAAGTTGTTAAATCACTAAATATTTTTGTAAAACATTTACTGTATTTTAACAGATTTTAACCATCTTTTCTGAAAATATTTTTCACGTTAATTAACAGGTTTTGTCTGGCACCCCTGCTGCCAGACTTTTACAGTAGATTTACTATATTACAGTAGATTTTTTTTACAGTGTACCCTGTAAAACATTTATTTTCACCTGTAATTTGAAGGTTTTTAAACTATAACTAAATATAAGCCTTGTCTGGTTTTGGAATGTCCAGTTATCTATATGTACCACATGAAAACACAAAGACCAGGTGGCTTTTTCATTATTTCAGTACATTACAATGTTACCAAACACTGTATTCACTTTGCATGTATTTGTAAATGCATTATAAGAATAGCCACCATAAGTGATGCATTTTAAATACGTGCATAAACATATTCAACTCAAAGAACCACCTGTATAGGTGAACATGAAATATGTTTAATTGGTTTTACAATAACAATAAAAAAGGTACACAATTTGTGAACTTTATGCTTTGAGAAACTTTGGAGTTTGAGAAATGTACAAAGATGTATAACCAAAACGTAGTGTTACATAAACAAGGAAAAGTTTTAACACACCTAATTCCAGGTAAGGAATCACAAGATAAACCTACTCCCTCCATTCAAAGCCAGCAATGTTTGTAATGAGTGAGAGGACGTTTGGGTCGACCGCATACTGCTTCTTTGACTGTTTTCTGTCAACTTTGGTGCCCTTATCAGGGTTAATCTTGAAAATGTACCTATTGAAATGGAAAAATACAGTAAGCAAATTAGTCTCCAACTTGGGACAAATAATCTTAATAACCTTAGATATCAAAATAATAAACAACTGCACAGCTTCCAAAAAATGCACAGAATTCAACCGGTCATATTGGGAAAAAAAAGACACACCTTTGAAGAAACTCCAAAGTGACACAGACCTCCACTGGATAGTTGATGTTCAGTGTGTAGTACCAGGTAAACAACAGCACCAGGGCATCAGCAAATGATGACAGACATTTGATGACAATGAGTTTTTCGACCGACACCATATACAGGTCTGCTGTCATGGCATTATTTCCTGAAGAAAGAAACCTTAAGTTGTTACAATAAGAAAATAGAAATGCATCCTAAGTAATAATTTCTCTCTTAATTAACCCAATGTATCTAGTAATGCATCCAGTAGAATTGGCATTTTGTGGGCCTTCCTGCTCAGGCTGTGTTTTCAATTCCTGCATACAAAGAAGTAACAGCTGTAAATTGTCAATGCCTGAATGGTAAAATGGCTCAAAGTCAGCTAATGTAAAGTATACTGCTAGTATTTTATGTTTTTTTTGCTGACCCAAGAGGATTTGTCACTTCAAAAGTATCTTGATATAGTATAAGTTTCAGGGTTATGCCTGAGCCATGAACGAAATCGTTGTCCCTATATACTGATCCATCACATATATCACCTAACACATCAGGAGCAGTACGACTGGTGTCACTATGAGACTCTGCAAAATACTGCTCCTTATCAACAGGATCTTCCAAAATTGATCGCAGGGTCTTTTATTGGAATGTACTGTGCAAATCACTCCCTTCGATTATCATCTGTATCTAGGTAGACATTTTGTGGATGCACATATGAAAATTTCTTTTTAAAGTACTCACACCTTGAATATGTGACAAGAGGAGAGCTACACTGAGAATGCAAATCTGTTTCTTGCAGACTTTTCATTACAGTGTCTGTCAGATTCTGATAAAACGGCTTTGTCTTGCTATACTTCCTTCAGCTGCTGTCTTGGGTACTGTTAGCAAATTCCAATTAAGCCAGTAATTTCCTCAACAATAACTTGGATGGTTGAAGATGGAACCAGTAGTTTAGCTTCAAGTTCTTCATATACAAGTCTCTCAAACTTTACCATTTTGGGACTCATTTCCAGCTAGGCCTGCATCTGCTTCATGTACCACGGACACAAAACGTGCACTAGATGTACCAGACACTTGTACAGCAGTTAAATGCGTGTGTGTCCTTGAAATGTGAGCGGTAAAAGATAACTGAAGTCTGAAGGATTTTTTTACAGTTAGAAAATGGGCAGTGTACTGGCTGTAAACTTGAAATGTGCTGTTTGAGATGTGAAATAAGATTTTTTAAATCAATGCACTGTTTCTGACAGCCTGACTGCTCACACCTGAATATGCCATGAACTATTTCGGACTGTGGAAACACGGGGCTAGTTCTGTGGTGTCGGAAGATGTGAGCTTTAAAAGAATGGTATTTGACAAACACATGTTTACAATGAGGAACACAACATGGAAATGTTCCGTGTGAGTCATGTCTATGCATTGCCTGATGGTCAACATACAGTTTCATTGATCTTAAACCTACAAAACAAGGTCGGCACCTAAACATATTCCCCATTTTCAGTTTTTTTTTTACACAAAGCTAAATTTGTCAACTACAGTAGGATACTACATTTTCTAAGCAATTGTACTGAGGAGTTCTAATTATGATCAGGTGTAAATGGGACTTACTGATTACTGTATTCTATTTTAACACCTAGAAGAAAAAAGGGAGGAAAAAATCAAGGGTAATAATGTTGTTAATCCACATTCTCAATCATACATACATACACATGCATAGTTACTAACATCTGCTAAGCGCTTC
>JBBJLS010071948.1:0-10723 GCA_037577275.1 Bryconaethiops microstoma
GAGAGAGAAAGAGAGAGAGAGAGAGAGAGAGAGAGAGAGAGAGAGAGAGAGAGAGAGAGAGAGAGAGAGAGAGAGAGTGGGGTTTGTGCTTGATTCTTGTTCCATCACATTTTCTGCCTACAACAGTAATTGTACCAGAGATGATTTTGAACAGAGATAGATTTCAATAACCCATTTGCAGTTCCCTGCCTGTGTGTGTATGTGTGTGTGTATGTGTGTGTGTCTGTGTGTGTGTGTACAGGTGGCGGTTCTGTTCAGTGAAGATTAGTTTGTATATTGAAAAGTGCTATGCATCATGCCTAAATACATAACTGAGATACAGATGGGTAACAAATGAAATGAAAAGCCAAGATAATGTCTTAGTTAGGTGTTGAGCCACCATGAGACTCCCCATAACAGCTTCAGTCCAATTTGGCATAGAGTCTGTCTGTCTCTGAAAGTGTACTGGAGAGATGGAAAACCATTTTAGTTAAAGAAAGGTCGGGTTTGGTGATGGAGGTGACTGCTCTCTAACACGTTGGCCCCAAATCCTCCTGTTCAGTAGAGTTCAGATCTGTGACCACCCATGCTCTTTTTATAAGACGCCACTCCAATCAGGACGGAAGCGTTTAATCATAGGATAAAGGTCATCAGTCTGAATGAATTTGTATCGATTTGCGAAGACTTATCCATTTAAATGAGACAAAGTTGCAGCATCACAGAGCCAACAGACTTTAAAGGCCTGTAGTGTTCTCTAGGTGGATGCCACATATACATTCGCATCATTGTCAAATATATAATGAAGGATGATTATCTGACCGTGTCACTTTTCTCCGTACATTAGTGTCTGTTTTCAGAATGGCCAAATGTATGTTACAACTACAGTACTGTGCAAAAATCTTAGGGACCTGAGAAAATTTTACTTAAAACCTGTTTACTACTGCACAGTAGTGTTAAGTTAATATTATTAATATTACAATAAATTTCAATTAACATTATTACCGTAAAAAGTGGTTTCATGTGTGGCAACGTGTTCTCCTAACTATTTCCAGACGTCTCATGGAAGTCCAATATTCATTTTAGCTACAATCAAATACCTGGTTTGACTCATTTTACTTCATTAGATTAAATAGGTGCTGCTTATGGAATTTTATAAATCCACACAATGACTGGAGACAATGAGCAGAAATCTGAAACCAAACCTGTGTTCTTCTAACCAGCTCACAAAATATCAACTCCTTTTTAGAAAAAAGGAAATCCTGACACTTTTTTACTGTTTTCTTGTTTGTTTGAGTTTATTCTAATGTTCACTTGTGTTTTTGCTGACAGGTGGGTGGGTGGGTGTGTTAATGTTTGTATATGTATTTACAATTTTATATTTACAATTTTTCCCTGTATGATTTGGTAAATGTGTGTGTGTACAGAGTAAATGTAAATTCTCTCTCTCTCTCAGGTATGATTTGGTCTGAGTGCAAGGAGATTTGGTCTGATGGCCCACGAGAGTATGTCATGCACCTCTGGAATGTCCTGGACTTTGGCATGCTGTCCATCTTTGTGGCATCCTTCACGGCTCGCCTCATGGCCTTTCTGAAAGCCTCAAAAGCACAGCTTTATATCGATCTTCACGTCCCCAATCACGACATCAGCAATGCCTCCCTGCCCGCCGATGTCGCCTACTTCACATATGGTGAGTAATTTACTGACAGGAGATAATCCTTATAATGGCAGTACATACGATGAGGGGAAACAAGTGTTTAGACAGTTACTTAGAACTCATTGTGGTCAGGCAAAACAAAAAACAGACCTCTTTGACAATTATTCAGCTCATCATGTTTGGATCTGAAGAACACCATACCCACAGTGAAGTATGGAGGTGGGAGCATCATGATATAGAACTGCTTCTCTGCAAACAGTACTGAGGCGTTACACGTAGCGATGAAATAGAAAACGTCATTTCTTCTTCAGCTCCCACCTTACATTAAGCTTGGTTTGAATATGTGTAGCATATAATCATGGAAAAAAAAAATAAGAGACCACTTTTCCCTTTTTCCTGTTCACTGTTTGTACAATTTGCAACACTGTGTGTGTGTAAAATGCACAAGTTGCTATGCACAGCTGTGCAAAAAATGTGTTGTATAGCACATATGAAGGGTGTCAGACTGGAGACCCTGGCGGAGGTGTCTGAGAGGAGAATGCTGAAAAAGCTTCTCAGTAACATGGACAACCCATGCACACCTCCATGATGGGCCATCAAAGCACACACAGCAAGAGACTCCTCGCCTCCAAATGCAGAACTGAACGCCACAGGAAATCCTTCCTACCTGTGACGATAAGACCGTATAACTCTTCCTCGTTCAGTAGGTGATCTTTCTCAGGATTAATATTGACGTCATTTGGTTCTCACTCGGATCGTGCAATATTACTCATCTGCTTTTATTTACTCATCTGTATGTTATTGAATGTTTGTTTCATCCCCCCATCACATACTGCTACCTCTTTTTATACATGGCACAAACACTATGTCACTTTTCATAACCACTTGGACTAATAATGTTATTTTATCTGCCATAGTTATTTGTTAATTTGTTAGTTATTTGATATTACATTTGCACTATTACTACTGTTCTGTAATTTTTAAACTCTTATTGTATATCTTTATTCCTCTTGTTGCATTGAGCATGTTTAGGACAAAAGAATTTCCCTCGTGATAAAGAAAGTTCTTTCCTATCTTATCAGAGTCACACATGCACACACTATGCACTTAATATTACTATTTTAATTATTGCAATTGTAAAATAATGCAAGAGTGCCATATAGTTTAACATTTCCGAGGTATAATAAATTATTTATATGCATTTTTAACATTTTCTGTGGTCAATAGTGTTTAAAACAACAGTGACATGTACATTTTACACAGACACACTCCAACAAATTGCAAAAGCAATAACCTGAAAAAAATGCGGTCTCTTATTTTTTGGGGGCTATATGTACTGTCCTTTACATTGTGTGAAGATATGTTGTATTGCTAGCAATATCTGCATAAACAATGAGGCAATAGTCCTGTGTTTAGGGACTGGGTTTTTGAAATACAACAGCATCATCACCACAAGTGTATGCTTGAAACCTATAATTAAGGCAGCTCAGAAAAGGATCAATGTACCTTCATGCATGATTCTTGAGTTGGGTCAAAGGTGATGGGACAATATGAATGGATGAGTGTTCGTAAATGGTCCATATGACCTATAAGCAACCTTGAATGGACTCTCTATCTCTATCCAAGGTTTACTATCTATCCAAAATTCAATAGACTCTTCTCACAGTCAACGTGTCATCACATGCAGCTGTAAACAGTAGAGTTATTGAACTTCTGCTTGCACCATTTATCAAAAAGGGAAGAAAAAAGAAGTTTTAGGTTTAAAATTATGTAGCGTGCCTTGTTTGGCTCATTTTGATCATGAATAATCAAGGTCTGGAGTCCATAATACATGCGGCCTGTTTGGTCCCAAGTTTGAGCAGATATCTGACATGTATTTTGCCATGTACACATGGTTGCAAAAGAATATATCGCTAATCACTTTACTCAAATAGAGAAGGTGCAACTCAATGTTAAAGGCACTAACCACTCTTGGTTTTAGAGTAGTCAGACATCACTAAATGCTGGCCACCCATATAAGCTCTGCCTTTTAAAGCTATACAGTACGGGATATTATCTGAGCGAATGGCATGAATTCATTGCTTCATCAGTTGGGAATGAGTGAAAACTCCAGTAAGCAGTTTGGTTGAATTATTGATGCATTTTGGAATGCAGCAATGATTCTAAGTGGTAGTCTCAGCCATTGTTCACAAAGTCATTTAATGCTGCTATTTGAAGCGTGTGAGATAAAAGATGACTCCGTTCAATAAATGTAAGTTACACACATTAGGCCCATCAACCTGCATAGGCCTTCACTCTTAAGCCTTAATCTGTAACTCTGAGTCGTCTCCACTACTGCCTTTATCTATGAAGACTATGGTACCCATTCTGAATCATAATAAACAGCCCTGGATAGAAGAATGTTCAACACCATGCCACAGCTTTAGTTGTTATCAATGCTGCTATCTACTGGTGTACACTGGTAATGACATGGATGACTGCTTCACTGGAGAACTGACAGAGAGGAAAAAAAGGGCTGCGAGGGAGAGATGGAGAATGCTGGGAGGGGGAGAGGGAAGTAGTGAGAGAGAGAGAGACAGAGAGAGAGAGAGAGAGATGGCATGTAGAAATGGGGAGGAGAGAGAAAGAGACCGACTTAGTAGTGCTTTTATCCTTTTATCTGTTCCATCACAAACAAAATAAGAGGTGTGTGTGTGAGAGAGAGAGAGACAGAGACAGAGACAGAGACAGAGACAGAGAGAGAAAGAAAGTGTGTGTGTTCTTTGCTTCACTTTCTCAGAAATATCTCAATCACAACCGAGTAACTTAATCAGATCAGTCGTATTCAATCTGAAGAGACCGTATTAAAGCCACATACAATGATGATCAGAGCCTGTTGAGCGCCGATTCAATTTGTCAGATTGTGCACAATAGTGTAACATGTTTATTTTTTCTTTGTGTGTTTGGACGTGTCTGATGTATTTGCACTGTTCCTTATCAATCTAACATACTTTTGCATCTTTCTTTCTTTCTTTCTTTCTTTCTTTCTTTCTTTCTTTCAATTCTTTCTCCCTCAGCCAGGAATAAATGGAGGCCGTCTGACCCTCAGATTATCTCTGAGGGTCTGTATGCGATTGCAGTGGTCCTAAGTTTCTCCCGCATCGCATATATCCTCCCAGCAAATGAGAGCTTTGGGCCACTGCAGATTTCACTGGGCCGCACCGTTAAAGACATCTTCAAATTCATGGTCATCTTCATCATGGTCTTCGTTGCCTTCATGATAGGCATGTTCAACCTGTACTCTTACTACTTAGGAGCCAAGTACAACCCCGCCTTCACAACGTAAGAAGAATGTCACTCACTCACACACACACACACACACACAAACACATACATACACAGGTCTATTATCACATACGTACACATAAATGTATTATTCCCCAGTGCTAGTCGTTAATAAATGTCACCGTTACACTACAGTACACTCTCATACACTCCCACACATAAATATTAACATCCACTGACATTTCTGTGTGCACTGTATGTAATCTGTTATTTTAAGGTCATACTGTCCCCAAACCTGCATTCAATGTGTTGTCAGAGAGCCATTTAAAATTCCCTCCGTAGGTCTCCATTATTGAAACTTGCTCTCTTACCCTTTCTCTCTCTTTCTCGTTCCCTCGTCTCTTCTCTTCTTTTATGGCTGTCGTCTCTTATTGAAGAAAGTGCACTGCAGTGCAAGAAGGCTTATTGATATTCTTCCCACAGATATATGACAGTTAGCAGAGAATTGTCGATTGTAATCATTTCCGAATCGCTCTGTAAATGGATTTGAGGCTCCATTTGATGTGTACCCCAACAGTCAATCTCCCTTTCAATTTAATTTCAAAACCCACTGGCCTGCACTAGTTTCCACTGAGGAGTCACACTAACCACAGTCGTCTTTGTTCTCAACTAGCATATCCTCATAATTTGTATCCTGTATATGGTCTTTCTTATGGTTAACAAGACTACGAACAGTTTCCCTTTCTTAAATCTGGACCACTCACTTGAAAAGAAACTGAAACAATGGTATTAACTAGTCAAATTACCCCTCCCATTTAATACTCATTGAAGATTGTACCAAACATTGAAGATTCTACCAAATTCCGCTCAAGACACATTAAATCCCCAGGGAACCTAAATCCATTATTTCTTTTTAATTAGGTTACTCTTGCTCTTGTAGGCACTAAATATATGCACAACATATAAAGTACAAAGCAGAGGGAAATCCTTAGGGCTTTCTAGGCCTTTAGAGAAGGCCTAATGATTTCTGAGAACTAAAAAATATGTGCAGTTGTAATGCTATTTTTTTTTCAAAAGAATCTTGCTTTTCAATAGAATTTTCCAAGTGGTAAGAATCATATAAAATTCCTGCAATAACAATAGAAATTTGTTCAATTTTTCCTCCATTGTATAAAGGTAGATACTGGCAAACTAGCTTTCTTATTGGTTAGGCATAATTAGAAGGCTTAATACAACAGATATAACACCAGTGGAATCAACTTATCACTTTTTGATTTACATTGAATGGAGTCAATTTGATGAAGGAAAACTTCACTCTCTGTCTGCTGTTCTAGAAGTCCTAGATATTTCACTGACTCTGCAGGTACGGGCCTAAACAATGGATTTCAGTCAGTTGTTTGAAACAGAAAATTGTAAGTGCTTCACTGTACCAGGGCACTTTACTGAAAGAGTCGCTGTAAAACCACAAAATACTGTGACGTAGGTTCTCCTTCTCCAGGCACAAAAGGCAGGCACACACACACACCAAGGATAGTCAAAGTACTTCATGTTTATTTATTAATGAAAACAAAACAGGCATGAGAGCCTAACTCAATAACTTCAGATTAACCAACAGAGACAGGAGAAAACACAACACAAGGACTAACTACAAACTAAACACAGCTGTGAATAATAAACAAAACTCCATAATAGAAGTCCCTCAACCCAAACCCAAATTAGGACAGCCTCTAGCGGCCGCTAACAGTAGCCCCCCATCTAGGGTGCCACACCGGGGCGGAAGAGGGGGAGGCGGAGGCAAAGGGAAGTGTCCCATGAGCCCGGCTGTCTCTCATAGGACTACATCCTGGCCAGCGCTCCGCATGGCCAGGGCGGCCCAGGTGGGTCCCATGGGACTCTCCCCTTTGAGAGTCCCAGTCCACACACTCGGAGCCCCCTACCGGGAGCCCCTCACTGAACTCGGGGGTGGAGCCACTTACCGGGAGCCCCTCTATGTCCTCGGGGGCAGAGCCCCCTACCGGGAGCCCCTCAGGGGTGGAGCCCCCTATTAGTGGTCCTTCTGCGGGGAACCCCTTGTTGTCCTCAGAGGCGGAGGCCACTCCCTGGAGCTCCTCTCCATTCTCCTGGGAGTCCTGCGTCTCGTGGGTGCAGGTATGGGTTGCTGGAGTGCAGCCTCAATGCTCAGAAGCGTAGTCGCATCACTAAGAAGTGCAGCCTCGATGCTCTGGAGCATAGTCGCGTTGCTCGGGAGCATAGCCTTGCTGCTCGGGAGCGTAGTCGTGTCACTCAGGAGCGTAGCCTTGCTTTGGGAGCGTAGCCTTGTTGTGGGAGCGTAGTCGCGTCACTCGGGAATGCAGCCTCGTCGAAGCTCAGGTGCACAGCCTCGTCGCTTGGGCTCGTCCAACTGGCTCTGCTTCTTCTCCACCTCCTGCTCCAGGGTCCTCGAAGCCAGCGGGAGAACCGAAAGAGCACCCATCTCCAGCGCCTTCGCCAGGGTGCTCAAGGCGGGCTTCTGTGCCCGCTTCCTCCTCACGGGTCGAGGGTCCTGGCAGGATGCCAGCGGGTGGAATGGAAGAGCACCCCCATCCAGCAGCTTTGACAGGGTGCTCAAGGCGGGCTTTCTTGCCCGCTTCCTCCTCGCTGGCAGAGGGGCTAGCCAGTTGGCTTCGCCATAGGCAGCCATGTCTCGAGCAATGAGCTCCTGAGAGAGCATGGAAAGTTCTCTCAGGAGCCACTCCTCTTCCTCGGGCATGCACACCTCGTCTGCTGCTCCCTTTGTTGTAAAGTGGGTCAATCTGTCACATAGGTTCCCCTTCTCCAGGCACGAAAAGCAGGGACACACACACCAAGGATAGTCGAAGTGCTTCATGTTTATTTTTAATGAAAACAAAACAGTCATGAGAGCCTAACTCAACAACTTCAGATTAACCAACAGAGACAGGAGACAACCTAAGTATAGTGAAGCTTGACCCATACCTGAAAACTAAAACCCAAAATCCTTAAATACCCAAAGACATATTCCACCACCAACAACACAACACAAGGACTAAGTCAAACCTGGTTTCTGATGGAAACAACAAATAATAATGAGCTTCCATAAAGAACACATTGGTATCCGGTACATAAATCAGAATTTACATATAATGTTATTTGTATATACTATTTATTTATTAGGAGTGTCACACAATTTAAAAAAAATATTCTAAACTGTTTTTACACTGTTTTTACACTGTTCATGTGCAGTAATTGTCACAACCATTAAAAATATGACCTAATATGCTGAGGGAAAAATTTTAAAAGTGCTTCAGCAAGAACAATGATACAACTAAGTCTGCCTATAAGGTGCAGTTTAAGACAATGTACATACACGCATAGATGTCAGAAGAATTATGATGTGGGAACTTGCAACCACTGTTGGGTGGTGTTGGGAACTTGCTGTTATGGCTCGGAACGCCGGGTTAGCTACTAAATGCTTTGTGTAGAGGTGATATTTTAGACCTGATGTACTCCGATGACACACAAATTCATTTTGTTGAATGATACTCCTCTATCAACTGTTCCATCTGTCCTTTTTAAACGTAAACTTTCCACTCGCTGGGCCAAGCAATGTGTTCTCGTCTGCATCCTTCATCTTACAGAGCACCTGTGGCCAGAACCGGGCCGAGTTAAAGTCATGTGGTGCGGTAAATCAGTGTTAAGTTTTAACACATTATTTTTTCTGTGATTAATTGATCAAAATTAACTTGTTAATTCAACATCCCTAGTTTTTATTACATTTAGTTATATGAATGTAAAAAAGATGTCTAATACCCTTGCACGCATTATATACACTCTTTGGACAAAAGTATTGGGGCAATTAACAATTACCAACAGGGACTTTCATGACATTGCATTCAAATACATAGATTTTAATATGGAGTTGGTCCCCTTTTGCAGCTATAACAGTGTCCACTCTTCTTAAAAGGCTTTCCACAAGATTTTGTAGTTTCCGTGCGAATCTGTGTCCATTAAAAAGAGCATTTATGAGGTCAGGCACTGATGTTGGATAAGAAGGCCTGGCTCGCAATCTCTGTTCCAGTTCACCCCAAAGGTGTTGGATAGGGTTGAGGTCAAGGGCCAGTCTTCCACACTAAACTCATCCAGCCATGTCTTTATGGAGCTTGCTTTGTGTCCTGGGGCACAGTCATGCTGGAATAGAAAAGGGCCTTCCTAAACTGTCTCCACAAAGTTGGAAGCATGGCATTGGGTGGGGCCCAACTCAAATAGGAAAAGAATATATACAGTAATCCCCCATTACGTTCCAAGAGCACCCACGTATAGTGAAAAAACGCGATTGTGTTTTGGTTAAAAAAAAATTGCCTAAAAATGCCTAGTGTAAACCCTAAATATGCCCCAAATATGCTCCCAAAACACTTTAATTTCATTTTAATGAAAATATAAAGGTAAGCCCATACACACTGTACTGCAATTCATTCATGGGCATTTTCTTTGGTATGCGCTGTCATTTACAATAAAATGTAGGGGTAATCACCAATAATCTTTACAGTCAATAATTTACTGTTCATCAGCGGCGCATCTTATTCAGGGTTCTTCAGGAGGAGTACTGTATTGTAGAGACACGCCAGTTAAAGCAGACATTGGACGGCAACTGAGCTCAACAGCCTCTTTTAATTTAATTTACAGTAATGAAACTACTAGGCTTTAAGAAGAACAAAACAAAAAACAAGAGAAACACTCAAGATGAGTCAGGGGTGGACTGGCAATCTGTGCGTTCTGGAAAAGAACGGCTCTCCAATGGATGGCGGCCATTGGCCTGTCTTTCTCGGCCGAGACGCAGACATCTGCGCAGCTGGTGAAGAAACTCCATGCAGTTTTTTTGTCCCAGTCAGCCCCCGCTCTGAGTACAGCATATTTAACCATGCCAAAAGCGTTTTCTTTGTGTTCTCAAACATTTATACAGTTATATTTTATATGGAAATGTAGCTCAATTTACGTTCATATTTATGTTACAAAATTAGTACATTTTTCTTAATAATGTAGAAGTAAAATACGTAAATAAAACATATTGCCACAAAAAAAGGAAAAAAAATGCAGAGAATTGTCATGATTCCGGTCTGCAGCCGCTGGAGGTCGCTATAGGACCATGAACTCTGCTCCACCCACAGCTGAGGACAGTTTAGCAGAGGGCTGATTAGCCCCGGACTGGCTATTTAAGGGGCTCTTATCCTCAGATGTGGTGTGGAGCATTACATGTGTGTCTCTTGTCCTCAACCTCTTCAACCCAGCTCTTCTCTACTCGTCTCATCATTCGTTACTCGTGTTCCTTATTTGATGTCCGGCCCTCGCGCCAGTTTATGTTCTGTATTAGTTCTTGTTTTGTGTAAATAAACTCACCTCAGTATAGAAGTCTGCGCCGGTGCCTCATCTTCATCTCCGTCCGGAAAGGACCCAACCATGACAGGCACTATGTAGTGAATCAGCCATTTTTAGTGTTGTCCGAAATTCCAACCGTCAGTTTCTCCCACTAGTTACTGCTCTACAAAATCATCTAGTGTCCAAACACTGTGCACTACAGGAACACACACGTACCATCATGCACTGCGGGTCTCTCTTACTGAGCCCTACACAGTGAACGAGTGCACTGTTCAGACTCTACACTACTGTGATCCTGTGAAGGAAGAGGAGCGAGACGGAGGAGAGACGGGGGGGAAGTGGGGCTTCAGACAGAGGAGATTCAGCCACACTTGCACTTTCTCTCTCTCTCTCTCTCTCTCTCTCTCTCTCTCTCTCTCCCTCTCTCTCTCTCTCTCTCTCTCCCTCTCTCTCTCT
>JBBJLS010071949.1:0-10723 GCA_037577275.1 Bryconaethiops microstoma
CTCTCTCTCTCTCTCTCTCTCTCTCTCTCTCTCTCTCTCTCTCTCTCTCTCTCTCTCTCTCTCTCTCTCTCGCTCATGATGTGAAATAAAGAGAATTGAGAAAGAGATAGATGTGACTTTGACACAGAAAATGGTGAATTCTGATGCTCAGAGCATTATCCTCTTCAACACACACACTTCCAGTGGAATATGGAGAAGAGCTATATTCAGCAAAGTGCATAAAATATATATACATACACTAACTCCTCACATACGCACTGCTGTAATCCCAATCTGAGCCATTAGTGCAGAGGGCGGGTGTGTGCGTGTGCGTGTGTGTGAGAGGGAGCTTTTAAGGGATTTGACTGTGATTTGTAGACGCAGTTGTGGTTTGTCCTTTTGCACTTTTCTCCTCACTCCTCCATCCCTCTCCAGGCTCAGTCGGACCTCTCCTCCTGTCTCTGGAGACATCAAACTACACTTGGACCCGATCTTTCTCTCTCTGAACCCGGTTTGAAAGCGGATGGATGGAAATTTGAGGACAATCCTGAATTTTGGCTTCACTTGCACTAAATCGTTTTGCGGATGGAGGAGGAGAGCCCCGCTGCCGAGGCGCAGCCTGAGGTGAGGAGACAGACAGAACGATTAATAATGTGCCTTAAAATTGAAAATCCGATTTTCGTCTCTATATTAAACACTTAAGGTGTTTTAACGCGTCTGAAACTCTTTTAGTCTTGAAACGCTGATTAGACTAGAATAAAGCGTCTCAGTCCCACAGAGCCCTCTGTCGGACAGAGCTATTACTACAACTTCAATCAACACCAACAGTAATTATGTATTTTACACTCTTCAGTGCTCACTTGCCACGCTGTTTTACTGCTTTCTCGTTTGAAAACACATGACATTGGGTTTGATCATCCACCTGAGTTGTTGTGCTTTGATTAGGATAGCATTCTGAGCCACAATAATATAAAAATAGTCTAAACAAGGATTGATAATCATTTGACAAATGGTGGGGAATAATCAAAATGTTAAGGTGACATCTCATTGCGCAAAAAATTGAAAACAAAAGGATTAAGGAAAAACATGTGAAAATAACACCCCCTAGTTCTCGTCATCAATCTTTCACTTTCAAACTAATCAAACAGGTGCACTCTTCCTGGATTTTAAAGGGAAAATCAATCAATGTTTCTCAATTACTGCATAATTCAGTGGCTGTGTGCAGAGTGGTTTGAAGTGAAGATAAATCTGTCAAGTCAAAATTGTTCACTGTGGTGGTGACAGGAGCTAGATGTCTGAAGAGATTAATGCACTGCTTACATTTACAGCAGACACTTTTACCAAAGCGACTTCCATTCCCTAACTACAGGGGACAGTCTCCCTGGAGCAACTTGGGGTTAATGGTCTTGGTCAGGAACCTAGTGGTGGTGTGCTGTAGGTAGGATTCAAACCCACAACCTCTTGATCCAGAGACAAGAGTCCTACCACTAGGCCACCACCACCCCAATGCTTGATGCTTGATGCTTGAGAGAGTTTTATGATGGTTTTGCGAGATGATTTTGGCCTGAAATGCGTTCATGGCTGAAACCTCATGCACGTGTTCCGTATTTACTGTTCTTGTGTACACAAAAAGTAAATAGTACATACTGTAATGTCTTAGTGTCTCATTTGAAATTGATTCTAATATTATTCTTGAAATGATATTATGCTCATGGATAAAAAAGGAGCAGCTGATGAGCCTCCGGTGCTCAGTGTTAGTGTGGTAATATATAACATAATGAAAGACCATGTAATCTTCACAGCCAGGAAATCACCCCAATGAAAAATCCTGAATTGATATTGACCCAGACTAAAAACAATAGTAACTAAGGGCAAAAGAAAATGAGATGTTTTCTGAAATCTTTGGGTCTGAATAGGTAAGATGTTGTTGTCGTCTCTCAGTCGGATTCAGTGCATGTTTATGTGTGTGTAATCACTGTCTGTACTGTATGAGAGGCTTCTGAAGGAGTGTGGCTGTCTCGGGGTCAAACTAATGAACAGGAATACATATAGATACAATATTATTAGGTTATTTATTATTTTAGGCTGACCTCACACACTACTTATGAATGTGGGTTACAGAGCTTCTTGAAATCTGTACTTATCCTTTCCTAATGATGTTCCAGTCAATGCTACCTTTTTAAGTGATTTCACATAGTTTCCATTTCCAGTCAAAATCTTTATAACGTTTCACTGTACAATAAAATTTTTAATTTTTCAGTTGCACCTTTGGAGCACTGAAACAAACTCCACTGCATTTCCATGAGAAGTGCTTTTGTTATGATAACTGTGGCTGTTACTAGGTAGTATCTGTGGTGTTGCTAGGTGGTTCCTAATGGTGCAGCAGTTACATTATGGCTCTAACTTTAACTTTTGGAACTTCTGGTTCCATTTAACACTACTGCAAACTATTCTGTTTCACTGAGTTTCTCCAGAATGTCTCATACCAAACTGACTCTGAACCTTGGTCTGAGCAGGACAGACAGAGATTAATGCAGTACCAAGACAACATTGCTGTCCAGCAAAACTTGCACTCACTGTCAAACTAAAGCCCTTTGTCTCTTAAAGTCTTAAACACATTTTTCACCCACAGTGACAACAGCTCATGGAATCAGAGAAAAAACAAATCTTGCTAAACTTGCTGGCTAATTTTATCTCTCCTAAAGAAGAAGTTTTAGGTTTGGAATCTTGCCAGAATTCCATATCGGCTTGGAGAAGAAGTAGCAGCTTTTTAAAAAATTATTATAAAAGGAATAATAAAAAAAAAGGCACCAATACCTCTTCATATCAAGAGGTGTGCCAATACTTTTTAACCAAAGAGCAGAGTACCCAAAGTTTTGCCAGATTTGAACCTGCAAATTCTACTGACACCTGAAATTACTGATGCACTCTTCCTCCATTTCTCTCACCCCTTCTGTCCACATTTATTTGCAATGACCAATTTTTAGAAACTGTCCAAGAAATAGTCAAACTTTTGCACAGAGAATGAAGGATCCAGACCTCGGTTTTAAACCCCACCCACTAAATATAAAGTGGCTGAAAATGGGTGGAGTATGGGGGAGTGACGCAACAGAGCAGAAATTCTAAACTGCCCTAATGCAAACAGAATGTTTCCTTATTAATAATCAAAACGAGAGGTACAAATGAGACTTATATTGTCAAACTAACACACTTTTGACTTATTCCAGTCACTGGGCTCATCTCTCCTAACGGTGTGCTGGAGAACTAATTGCAGTATCCGGACATAAAAGAAGTGTTCACAGGTTGATTAAAACAGCTCACGTTAAAGGCATCCATAAAGTGTCCAAAAAATGAATTGTTTCCTAATTATTTACCAAAACAACAGCTACCAGTGACACTCTCAAACTAACACTCTTTCGATTCATTGCGTTTATGGGGCTCATCTCTCCTAATGCAGTGTGCTTAGCAGCTGAATTCTCATTCGCGTTGCAGCTTTAGTAATCAATTTATTGATTTTAAATGATTTTAAGTGATTGGCTCAGCTCCTAATCAACCAAAAAACTGAATACACTGAGTCCCACAGTCCAAAGATATGTCAGGTGAACTGCAGCTGTTAAATCGCCACTAGGTGTATGTGTGTTTGTGTGTGAATGTCTTTGTATGAATGTCTTTGTCTGAGTGTCTGCCCTGTGATGAACTGGTGACCTGTCTGCAGAGTTTTTCTGCCTGGTGCCCTATAAGTCCAGCAAACCTCACCACCTTGGTTAGGATAAATTGCCCAGCTAAAGAATTAATGAATGATTGAATGAATGAATTAATGAATGAATGAATGGTGATATGATTTGAGTATACAAATACTTTTTAGGGGCAGTAGTAGTGCAAAATACAGAAAGAACGCAGTAGGCCATGATTTCCAAGAAACATAACAGCCAAACATTATTCCATGAACAGCCCAGTGGTTTTTAACTGCTGTATTAAAACACATATCAAGTATTTTATAATGGCTCTATCTAAGAAAATTAGTTCTAACATTCCAAAATATGTGAAGTTTAATTACCACCTCCAGGTTGATAATTTTTGATTGTTTTATGCATTTTTTGCCCCTAATCTCAGCATAGTAATTTTGCTCTCTCACAGGATTCACAGGTAAAGCACCAGAAACCTCTGCACAACGTCAGAAGAGTGGGTGAACTAGCCAGGAATCAGTCATGATGCCACATCTGGGCACAGCTGGACCATGCCTGTGTTCTGGATCTTTCTTTCTGGTCAACTTCCCGTGCATTCTGCTGCTGGGGCTGGCCACTGTGTCCCGCGCTTCTTCAGCTTCTTCAGGCACGCAGCCGCACTCTATAAAGATAGAGGGCGATATTACGCTAGGTGGACTTTTCCCTGTCCACTCACGTGGCCCTGCGGGTGTCCCCTGTGGTGATGTTAAAAAAGAGAAGGGAATCCATCGTATGGAGGCCATGTTGTATGCACTGGACCAGATCAACAGTGACCCAGACTTGCTACCCAACATTACACTGGGAGCCCGAATTCTGGACACCTGCTCAAGAGATACTTATGCGCTGGAGCAGTCTCTGACCTTTGTCCAAGCATTGATCCAGAAGGACAACTCAGACGTCCGATGCTCTAATGGCGAGCCGCCAATCATTCCCAAACCAGAGCGCGTGGTAGGGGTCATTGGAGCTTCGGCCAGCTCTGTGTCCATCATGGTGGCCAACGTATTACGCCTCTTTGCAGTGAGTGATATTTTGGATGAATTACTGAAGTAACTTCATGTAAAATGCTAATGTTGCTAAATGTGAATGAAATTCTACAGCCATCAATTAACATTGTCAGTGTTACTTGCCTCTATTTATAAATAGTTCAGAATTTTCATTGATTTTTTTTTTAAATACAGAGATTGTACATACCATTCATTCCTCAAGCTATATTGTCCATGTAAGAAAATTAGGCTGCAAAAATAGCATGTGTGGAATTCACTGTTTTTCTGAAGCCTAAGAAGCATATATTTTAACATTCTCACACAAGTTGTATTACAAGCATACAGCAACGTAGAACCATGTATTAAAATATTTTTGCCCCCATACCGATACCAATATATTTAGAAAAGCAGTAATAATAATGTTTAATACTCAAACATTTTAATGTACACTCTGACAAGTTTTCAGTTTCACATACTCACACAGTTAATTGACATAGAAAATTACTGGCAGTGGAATGAGATGCTTTCAAGCAGTGAGACTAAGGTAACTATGGCCAAAACCAAATGCTAGTTGGAGGGGTATGTAGAGGGGCTGGGGAGCAGTTTAACAGAGTTCTCTGGAGCGAAAGAGCTCAATTCAATAACTTTGGGATGAGTTAGAGTGGAGTTTATGATCCAAAAATATTTAATATCAGTAGCTGACAGAAATGTTCCAACATATAATGTAAAGCTTTCTTAGAAGAGTAGGGGTTGGGTATTGGACGACGACTCTCTGTACCCTTTGTTTCAGAAGAATAGGTGTCTACAGTTTTGGACATAAAATGTGCAACATATTTTCAGAAAAAAAAAAAAAAATGAGACAGCTGAAAGACCTTACGTAAGTAGCAAGTGGTGTATGAAGAAAATATAGACC
The DNA here is from genome assembly GCA_037577275.1 of Bryconaethiops microstoma. Classification (NCBI taxonomy): domain Eukaryota; kingdom Metazoa; phylum Chordata; class Actinopteri; order Characiformes; family Alestidae; genus Bryconaethiops; species Bryconaethiops microstoma. The sequence goes on from JBBJLS010071949.1 coordinate 5,601, forward strand.
ATTAGTGGCGTGAGGGGAAATTAGCATTATAAGATGCAATATGCGTTGATGGACTGAAAGATCTTGTCCTAGCCTACTCTGTACAACCTAGATTTCTTATCAAATAATAGTGAGTTGCAATTATTACTAATTACAGTATTAGTATTTTTATAATGTTAAATTACCTCTGCCTGTCTAACACCACCCATTATTTGTTCATTACAATAATCAGTCAAAATTATTTAATCAAATATAACCAAAATAATAGTTTATGGTGGCGATCTGTCAGTAACTATCCAGGCTTTATTCTCCATTCAGACACTGTGAGTTTCTTATTTTACCCTCAGTCTCTCTTTTACCAAACAGGGTGAAAGTGTCTCTTAGCTCAAAAGGTTTTCCTGCATGCAGCTTGTGTATGTTCTTCAATTTCCTCCACTGCTCTGAGCCGTATTGGGCCGCGTGCTGCTGCTGGCAGATTGCAGGCTGCAGTGCTGTAGATAGTGGTACAGGAAGTGGAACTAATTCTGTTCTGAGCAGCTAAAAGGTTTGGATAGTGTTTCAGCTCACTGGCCTCTACAGCAAGAGCTTCTTCAAAAGACAGCATCTTCTCTTTCCTTATTTATTTCTTATTTTATTCAGATCATCTTTTGAGAATTTTTGCAGACGAAGCATAACAAACAAAAATGCTTTCCTTAGGATATTCACATTACTGAGGCTTCTGGTGGCGCACTATGTGGAGCTACGATATCAGCCTTAATCTTTCCCTTACTTCAAGTATCTTTACTCAGTTAAATTAATATACAACATTGTAATAATGAGTGGGGAAAAGAAGAGGACAAAGCTAAGAAAAGAGGACGTGTTATGAAACAACTCTAAATGAGAGACGGAAAAAGAAGTTCCAGTTTCAGCTACTGAAATCCCAACTGGGGAAGATAGTGGCCACTGGGGTGGTGGTGGCCTAGTGGGTAGGAAAGTTGCCTCAAGACCAAGAGGTTATCGGTTTGAATCCTGCCTTCAGCATATCACCACTGGGTTCCTGAGCAAGACCCTTAACCCCAAGTTGCTTCAGGGAGACTGTAGTTGCTTTGGATAATAGCGTCTGCTAATTGCAGTAAATGTAAAGAAAAAGACTCCAGTGGTGCAAAGTGGTGAGTGAAATCATTTCTATCGGACTGACATCACTCTAGGCCAAGTTAAAAAGAAATTTCAATAAAATCTGTGTTTTTAGAGGCTATATAAAAAAAAAAACAAATGGACAAATTCTGGGTGGAAATAAAGCACAAAATGCAAGAGACAAGAATTTAGGTAGAAGATTTACTCAACCGCATAGGAGCAATGGGACGTCAGAATTAAGAACACTCTCACCCAACTGCTGAGACACCAACAAACAGAGCAGGATAAACTGTCTGACTAAAAAGGAGGGGGGGTCCAGACACAACAACATTAGAATCTATGATGTTCCAGAAGATGCTGAGGGATCCTTCACAATGACGCTCACTGACAACTTCATAAAGTCTAAACTAGGTGACGATGTTGGCCTGGATGAGGCACCAAAACCAAAATCTGGCATGCCCCACCTTTCTCCATGGTGGTCCGGCTCCTCCTGTTCCCAGTTAAAGAAAAAGTTCTCTTTATAGCCTTATGAAATAGCCTCATGTCTGAAATAAAAGAGCATTTTTCAGTCATGACTATACAACAGATGTACAGAACAAGACAAAGGAATAAACACCCATCAAAAAGGCACTGAAGAAAAATTTAATATCCTTCCAGAATGTAAGTTTGTATAGATTTAAACTGTCATGTATAGCAGAGTGACACAAGCAGCAGAAGATACGCAGGAATAGGGATTTACTGAGGGTGAAGTGACCAGCAGGTATAAATTCAGGGATATATTAGAGGAAACGCTGGCCCGAATTTTACCTCGGGAGACTACAGAGACTTCCCGTAACAGACACAAGAAGCTGTTCCGACAGGTCAGGAAGAAGCTGTGCGAGTACTGTAGAACAGGGGCTGTGGCAGATACTTACTCTACTCAACTTAAAAATCTTTTTATTGGATAACAAAAATGGTGAGTTCCTCTCACTTCCAAAAGGTTTTTTTGGAAGCACAGTTTATCATTTGAGGTCAGGGATGTTGCAAGTACGTCATTTTGAAATTACAAACAATGCAGATTCAGTACTATAACATACATTCATTGAATGTAAATGAGCTGAATAATCCAATCAAAAGAAAAATGATTGCAAAAATAAGAAAGGAGAGGACAAACATTGCATTATGGCAGGAAACTCACCTTTCTGTTGCAGAACATGAAAAACTTAACAAAATTCTTACTTTTCATCATATGAAAAATGTAGAAATGTATTCAAAATTCGATTAAATATGAATACATTTCTCAAGTGAAGAAGGTAGATTTATAAAAGGAAATAAATCTGACCAGAAAGTGATGTTATTTAATGTTCATGTCAAACAAGAAAAAGATAAAATACTTAGAGAGGAAGTTGAGAGCAAACTAAGGTTTATGAAGCAAAGATACTACAAGAGTGGCCCCAAAGCAGCAAAAAGCATTGGAAACATATTACAAGTCATTATACTCCAAATCAGGTCAGTTTCATAGACAGACAATTGCTGATTTTTAGACCTTTCGAATTCTTTAGACCTTCCTACTCTCAGCAAAGAAATAAATGACAAAGTTACCTAAACAATAACATTGGAGGAGATAGATGAAGCTATAATAGGTGAACACAAAAACTATGTCACCTGGTACTGATGGTTTCTCCCCTGAATAGTACAAATCCATGAGAAAACAGTTTGTCCCTCTACAGGAACCCAGTTTCAATTACATTGTGAAAGAAGACTCTATCTCCCACTCTTGGAGGGAGGCCTTTATGTCAGTTATTCCTAAAGAAATTGGGACTGGATGAACTGTAATGGGTTTGAATACATCACTGTCTTAAACACAGATGAACTATAAACTGTATGCTACTATTTTAACAAAGAGCAAGGACTCTGCAATACCCTTGTTAATAGCTGAGGATCAAACTCGATTCGTAAAAACTAGAACCCTACATATTAATAATTGCAGAACAATAGGGACAAAGCTAGCTCTTTTGTTCTCAGCACAGATGCTGAAAAAACATTGGATTCAGTTGGTTGGGAATTTCTCTACCTAGAAATGAAGTGATCTGCATTTTGCAATGGTTTAATTTTATTTAAGCACTTTACTCTTCTCCTTTTGTAAGAATAAAGGCTCACAGTAGCCTCTCTAACACCATAACTCATTAGTGGCCTAGCTGGGGCAGCTCGTGGCCTAGTGGTTAGGGAGTTAGCCCTGTGATCAGAAGGTTTTGAGTTTGAATCCCAGGACTGCTAGTGGCACCACTGAGGTACCCTTGAGCAAGGGACCTTCCCCACAAACTGCTCCCCGGGCGCTGTGTTCCTGGCTGCCCGCTGCTTCACTTGGTGAATGGGTTAAATATAGTGCTGTCCACACTTACTAGTTCCAATCTCTTCAATTTACACATTGAACCTCTGGCCCAAAGAATTCATGAAAAGACAAGATTAAGGTGTACATTTGTAGGCGGAGTGGAACATAAAGTACTTCTGTACATGGATGTCATATTGATCACAGTCATGAACCCAGACTCAGGCCTTCCTCTGCTAAATGCTGGAAGTGTATGGGAACAAAACCCACGTACTAACTTTCAATTATATCCACACACATACTTTCATTGCAAAATATAATTTTAAACTGGTTTTCATCCCAAATCAGATCCCTGATAGTAAATTTACCCAACAATCTGACAGATTTGTTTAACATCAAATACAGTTAAATTAATAAAAAAAATATTTAACAACCTCAATGGGTAAGGCCTGTTCCCTCTCGACTTTGGCAGTAGAATCAGATCAGTTTAAAAAAAAAACATCCTAGATTACCCTATGTCTTCTCATAACTCCCAGTAGATATCCATTATAAGCAATTTAGAGAATGGAATAAACACATCTCATGAGTCATTTGAGATTAAAATGACAGCTGCTGGGGGTGAAGGGAGGCGTGACGAAGGACCATCATTAAAGACCTCTTGTGGACTGGTGTAACCCTTCTTACAATGCTAAACGGATGGAGATATGGAGATATGGAGATATCCAAATCTCATGACCCCTACTTTACACCAGCTTCACTGGATCATAGATAAAAAACAGTAGGTCTGTTTTGCTACAATGGAATGTGCAAGACTGTTAAAAATTGGGAGCTTAATAGTTTTGATGACTTGTGTCAGATATATAGGTTGGACAGACAAGACTTTTACAGCTTAGTGATAACTTCTGTAAAAAGATAAAGGGCTCTACCCCAAGAGAAACATCAGCTGTTATCCAGGTATTTGTTGATGCACTTAAAGGCTTCATGAACAAAAAATATTATTGGATCTCATCTATGAATAAGGACAGTACAATGTAAAACGACGCTGGGAAAAAGAACTGGACATTGAAATAACTGATGACTCATGGCTGCATGAATAGGAAATACACTGTTCTTCCACTAAGAACTTGGGACCTTTGCTGGAAAAAAAACTGATTTGTTTTTTGTCACTCTAAACAAACTGGCAGTAAGTTACACTGCTGGAGTGAGGATAAATCATGGCTGACCATACCCATGTGATTTTGGTCTTGCCCCCCTTAATCCAGCCCTTCTTGAAAGACGTTGCAGTAATTATCTAAAAAATTCTGGATTTTAACTTGAGTATAATGTTCATATCCCTCTATCTTGGACATACCCTGAATGTATTAAGTGCAGATGATACATTTTAAAGAATTCTCGCAGCTAATTAAAAAGCCATCACAAAACACTGGCAACAAAAAAGCAATGTTCATAAAGTTCATGAATGAACTTTATGAACATTGTTAAACACCTGCAACTTTTAGAACAGATTATCTACTCCATGTGACTCTAAAAGAAGCTAGGAAAATGAAAATGTAGTCAGATTTTTTATAACTATTATACTATTTATGCTCAATGCATTCTTCTATGTAGGGCAAACCAGCCTCATTTGACTATTCTCCCTATGACCTCTTGCCTTCTCTCTTTTTTCTCTTTTGTGTGTGTGTGTGTGTGTGTGTGTGTGTGCGCTTGTGGACGATTTGATGTT
>JBBJLS010071950.1:0-10722 GCA_037577275.1 Bryconaethiops microstoma
CAAGACCAAAAATGAAGTATTAACAGCATGATATTTTGACAATATCAAAAAAAATGAGGGTCATTGATATCAGTTGCTGTTATCAAACAATATAGACCAATATAGACTCATTTTGGCCACTGTTTGCCACTGAAACAGCAATTTTTTTTTTAATTGCAGCCTCCAAACGTAAATGTAAATTGAAAGCAAAAGTAGTTCAATAAATATGTAATTACAGAACTATTTAATGTAATTAAATAATATAGTAAAACAATATAGGCAGATTTCATGATTAAATGAAATTCCACTCTTACTTCAGGTGTTGCCAGTTATAGTCAGTCAGGTTTCAGCAGAGTGTCCTGAATATATTCTACAGTGGTCAGTGGTCACCAAGCCTGGCCTTGGAGATCTACCTTCTTGAGAAGTCTAGTTTCAGCCACTCTCTGCAACACCTGCTCTGGTTAATGAACTACTTCAGAAGTCCCTGATTGGCTGTAGCGTTAAGTAAAGGGGGTTCAGGTTGAAGCTAAACAAAGCACAAAGGTAGATCTTGAAGAGGTGAGTTGGTGACCACTGCTATAGACCGAATCTACATACTGTATGTCAGGCATCCTAATGGACCAAAAATAACTTGGAATACCTAAAAGGCTATGTGTGGTTTCTTATGTTTAAATTCTGTATATATTTAAGTTATCTACAGCAGTTATATCCACAGCATTCTGTATACATAGTATAGTGTATTTAGTATAAAGCATTTTCAGAGCTTTTCTGGAGAGTTTTGACTTTATACTATATTTTATATTGTTCTTGTCTCCATGTCTCTCATGGCATAAGCAATTTCCTCTGGGCTCAATAAAGTTTTCTAATTCTGGTTAAGCCCATTTTATTGTTTGGTCTTTGTTAAAATCCTAATTACTCAATCATCTAAATTAGTTACTTGGTGACTAATGTAACCGACAGCAATTATTTTGATTCTCCATGAAGTCACGTTTAACATTCCTGTTCGATCTGAAGAGTGAAGGTTTTCCTGAATTAATTTGACATTCAGCCACACTTCACTCCAGCCTTGTTTAAAAACTCCAGGCACCAATATTCAGATGATCCTGAAGAACTTGTCTGACCAGAACAGACGAATTTAGAACATGTTCTAAAACAAAAGGTGCAGTGCACAGGAAATCTTCAGGAACACATTTAGCTCTCTGTATGCCATGTAACAGGAGCAGACATGTTCACATGTACACAGGTATTTCTGAAAACGGAGACTTTCCGCTTTCGTTAAAAAAAAATAAAAATAAATTCACATCCACATGAGCACGTTTTCAAAAATATCTCCGTCCACATGAAATCACAAAAAACGCTATCAAAAGCACACCAAGGCAGCAGGTGGCAATATAACCTTAAACTGTTTAGCATTGGTGACCAATCAGAAGCCTTTGAGGGGGGGGGGGGGGAGACAATGGGCACAGTGTCTGTGTGGTCTTGTCGAAAAATACTACCTTTAAGTTTAAAACACTGATAATGATGAGAAATAGGGAAATAATATGTATAAGCAGAGAAAAATATGTTTTATTTAAATGAGGAGAGCCTAGATAGATAGATAGATCTTTAGAGGTGCAAAGGGCCAATTTTTACAATCAGGTTCTAACATTGAGAAATGCTAGTGTGAAGCAGGACACAGGCTACTTCAAACCGTGCCTCGCTTCCAGCTTGTGGTGATTCTGGACAGTGCTGATGTTTCCTAGCTTCAGATATCATTCTGCAAACTGCAGAAAAAGGCATTTTTGAATCAGAAAACTATTGATCCTAGAGGAAATTGCTTACGTAAATCACTGTCCACTGCAAGATAGCACAGATAAACCAGCTTCCCTAATGCTAGGTAGCACAGAATCCCAAGATTGCTGAAGGACACGGTAGCACATCTAGATGGGCAGCATGTTTGAACAGAACACCAGATGGGCTGTTAAAATCACTGGTGCTTGATTTTTTTCCCCTGTGAATAACTGATCTAAATTAACGCCACCCCTAGTATAAACATGGCAAAACTCCTAACGAGGTTATGTAAACCTAATGTAAACATGGCGCATACTGTGATGTCATATAAGTGGCGCAGAGTATGATGCAAAACAGTCCGTTTTTCAAAATCTTTGTTTTTCTGGTCCACACGTAAACACAGAAACGATTAAAGAAATCGCCACTTTGGCCGGAGTTTTCAAAACCCTATGTTTTCACTGACACAAAACGCCGTTTACGTGTGGACGAAAGGCCAAAACGCATAGAAAAACCTCCGTTTTCAAAAATACCTATGTTTGTGTGGACATGGCCTAAGTTAAGTATTCTGATTTCCTAGCAGAGTCTTCATATAAATGCACACATGCACATGTTTGTGCTTCAAACTTGGCTTTTACTATTCCTCAGAAGAAGTCAGCAGATCTTTCAAGTTGTAGGCTGGAGACCCCATGGTTGGGACTAGTTTATCCAGCACATTAGACAGACACTTATCTGAAAAAGTGGGCTCTGTTACACAGGCACAGGGGCCAAAATCGTCCTTTGACTATTGCTCAATAAAAAGAACAGAATAGATAATAATAAAAAAAAATTCAAAAGGATGCTCTGCCCATAAAAAAAAATATTTGACTTAAAGGGATGATGGTCAGTCACAGGCAGACAGAAAGGGATCCCCCATAAGCCCCCAATGTTCTGGCCTAAGCTCTATTTACAGCATGGTGAAAGGACAGTAAATGCCTACCTCTCCCTCCCTGTACAAACCCACTGATATACGAGCCATGTTTGAGCTCACTGCTCAAGGCTGTACGTGAGCAAACGCAGGAACACACACACACACACGCGTGCACACACATGCACAGAAGTATCTTTATTGTTCGTGACTTGGCAGAGGAGAGCTGGCCTTTCCATATCTTGCCCTGGCCTTTAAACAGCTTTGCTGCCTCATCACAAACCACTGCTTTATCACAGGTTTGCACACCATGTGGAATGAGACAAAAAAAAAAAATCATCAAACAAACAAACAAAAAAAAAAGTGTTCCTGGTGATTTCGAAACGGACCAGTTTTCCAGGAAGAGAGGAAGAATGTCCAGGCCGAGCACATGACTTCCTCAAATAGGGTAAACATTCGGGTCATGTGTCTTCAGGACCTCCACGGACTTGACTCATGAGTTTAAGATGGTGATGAGCTAGCAGTGTCTTTCCATAAATGCACACAAGCACACGTTTGTGTCTCCACATGGACTCCACAAGACCTCTGAGGGTGTGCTGTGGTATCTGGCACCAAGATGTACCAAACATCAGCAAATCCTCTAAAGGTAGTTTTCCAAATGAAACTGTGCTGTAAACCGAACTGCAATGGCACAGAAGTTTCAGGACGTTTTGATTTTTAAGGGCATCTCAGCCCAGTAACAGTATTACTAACAGTGCAATGGGGACTTAAAACATCAGAGAGAATTGTTTATTCCTAAATGGAACGTTTTTGTCAGAGCCAGCTTTTATTGCGGTCTTTCAATTTTTTATTGTCTTGTTTGAGTATTAACATTTTTTCTCAGCTTTGTTTAGCCATGCGATGAAAACCTAACCCAACTAACTAGTTAGCAATGTCCGGGCAAACCTTTGCATTTCTCACAGCGTTAAAAAACTCCCACTGAAATGTATCTTCAGTCCAAACAAATAGTAGTGCTTGTACTTTTTTGACTTCCAAGTTGTTAGTTTGTATCTCCATTTTGATGTTTTGTGCGGACAGTAAAAAATAAAACCGTGGTCTCTTTACAAGTCCATCTCTTGTCATGACAATTTTTTGACCAAACGGAAAGCAGTGATACAGTCAGCTCAGCTTTGGCCCATGTTTGGCCCTGCCATCAAGCAGCATGTGTGTAGTTTGGGTACGAGTTGCTTTACTTGTAGTAGACAAACATTTGTTCTTAGTCTGGCATGGTTCCTTGTGCAAGTGGAAAAGTGCCATAAGTTGTGAAGGCTCTATTGATTGGACTAGTTTGTGAAGCACATCCCACAGATGCTTGACTGGACAGAGGTCTGGGGAATTTGTAGACCACCTTGATCCAGTTGTCATGTTCCTTGAACCATTCCTGAACAGTGTTTACTGTGTGACAGGACACATTATCCTGGTGAAAGAGCACCTGTCATCAGGGAGCACTGTTGACATGAAGGAACACACCTTTGCACAGATTTGTTTAGGTAGGTTATATGTGTCAAAGGAACATCCAAGTGAATACTAGGACTCAAGATTATCTTTAAAAATGTACAAAAACATGGACGCACAGAGACAGAAACCATCTCTGTTCTAATCCTGACATGGAACATGGAATGATCAGTGCTGAACTGCTGTCCACAAGCTTCAGTTTGCATCAGCAGAGTCATCAACAGTCGTCATGCCTCTGCGGAGGCTGAACATTCTGGCCAGCCTTGGGCATCAGCGGTCACACAGATTTACATGGAGAGATCAAAGGGATACAACCCAGCAGAAGGCTTATAATAACACGTACACAAATGAGTGATGGGACATCCCTTCCCAGTCAGTCCTTCTAAAATGGACAAAATGAATTTTTACTGAATGTTGGCTAACGCAGGGCCGATCTGGGGCAGCTGTGATCCTGCTTTCACCACTCCTGATCAAGGCTTTTAAATGTACACCTACAGACTGTAAACAGCCACGTCTACAGTCCACTCTTAGTCCAACTCTTGCTCCAGTGCATCCAGGTGGGCTTTAAGTGGAACTAAGTAATCTGTGGAAGCAGACAACAGCCTTTTACCTGTGATTACTGTCTCTTCCAGAATACTGTGGTGCCCCTGTTGCCAAGCAGTCTGTGTTTAGTCCTATTAAACTGTGTTTTGTGCACTTTACACAATGTATCTCTCCAGAACCTGATGGATAACGACATTCTGTGTAATTCTGTGCTTGCTTCAGGTTTGTTTGGACTAAACAGCACATAATGCATGACAATTAAATAAATAGCATGTTTCCTTGGAGTCTGGTTAGTATGCACTATACGTCACAATTTTCCTTTGGTGCAGATTATGACATTTGGTTGAATATAGGAGCAGCACTTGAGTAGCAAGCCTTCATTAATTTTATTATTGATACAATCTGTTCCATTCATAAAATACTATGATACTGAACTGTATAAATATGGAGAGCAGACCTGAACTTGCAGTGAGATCTGTAAGAAGGTTAGTCAGTGGGCTGGAGCCTAATCCTCTTCGTGTCACTGGGCACGTACGGCACTTGCACAAATTTTCCACTGGGAAATTTTCCCGACTGTTTGTGGATGGGCACCCACATCTTTTACAGTCAGGACAGTGATTAAAAAGCATATGCTGATTAAAAGTAGACCTTTATGTGACTGTCATCAGCAGAAAGTCCATTAAGTACATGTAATTATCCACTGTTATACTAATACAAGCGGTATAACTTCTGAAAGATTGCATCTAATGTCTCCACCTAACAGATGTCTCAAACCCTCCATGACACACTAACCCACTTCTACATGGAACATGCTATGTAAAAAGAAACTCATGCCACTGTCATGACACACACCCCTCAGTAGCCCCCCCCCCCTTCTTACATTTTCAGTCTCCTAAAAACTTTCGCCACTTTCCACACGTCCGAAATGTCCACTACAGAAATAGAGTGGACTGAGATCCTGGAGAAATCCGGGTTTATGGTGTGGGAGTTAAGAGTTAGTCTGTGTCTGTCTGTCTCTCTCCTTCTCTGCCAGCGTTCAGCTCAGTCGATGGCAATGTGCTGACTGGCTGTTTACTCCTGGCATGGTGTGATGAGCGAGACAGAAAATGTCTTCATGTCTTAACTGCATGCAGCTTGTCTCAATGTTTAGACACAAATAGACAGAATCCATAAAACTACCGTAGTTAAAGCTTCCAGTGATTCCAGGCACGCAGGGCTGTGTGTGCCAACGTTGCAGGCTTAGAGAAATTTGTGTGGAACACAATACATTCATTAAAGCGAGCATAAAATTGTCCAACTTGTTTACTGGACATGTTGACCCTTTTAAGAAGAGGCTCAATGTTTACATCTTGACATCACTGAAGTGGGTTTAAACACACATAACTAATCTTACAAAACTCACATTTTTGTTTTTAGAAAAAAGTGGTCTGTAAACCAAGTTAATATATTCTTGGATTTGTCAGATAGCTGTAAAGCTAACTACCAAATCTCACACAAAAGGTCTAAACGTGTCAACTAAAAACAGAGTAAACAAGCACTCTTGCTAAAGTTTCTTTGCACTTCTTTCACGTTTAGAACAAAAATGTGTAAAACAAACTATAAATATATGTAATTTTTATTTCCACTTAAGCTAGCTTCAATCGTATTTTTCTTGTAGACAACACAAGCAAACGCTGATTGGCTCACGGACTGTCATTCTATGCTGTGAACCCGCCCCTTTTACCATCAGAGCGTCTTGAATGGTCAATGCGGTTGTCAATAAAAAACAGAGCATCCCCGCACAAAATTGTCGAACTCATAAGAGAAAAAAACATCGTATTTTGGTGCTAAATAATGCAAAAAAAGTATCAGAAATGACCCAATTCGGTTATACAACGCTTCTCCGTCATCCTGTGTGAATGACAGGCTGGTGTAGTGCAGAGGGGTGACGGAACGTACCGTTTAATCCCGGGTCTCCGTTGTTATCTGTCGGAGCAGCAGCGTCAGACATGGTGAGAGCGAGAGCGAGTGAGTGCGAGCGTGTGTGTGTGAGGCTTGCGTAAGACTGCCAGACCCACACCACATGAACACACACTCGGACGTGCAAACGGACGCGTAGCAGCCGTGGGGGTTGACCTAGGGTGGTCTAGATTGTGGGAGAAGTCGTCTTTAGTACAATAAATAGCCCTGCTCCCCAGGAGCAGATGTTTGTTTTGAAGTCGAGCAGTCCGTCGTGCTTAATGACGCATCCACCGAGCTGGCCAATAAAATCGAAGCTCCTGGATTACGTAATGAAATCGGATAGAAAAGAAAGATAAACAAACGACCGACACGCAGTTAAAAAAACAGTTAAAAAATAGAGAGCAAAATATTTTTCACCTAACCTTTCAACTTAATTACTGCTTAAACTTAAGATATTTTGTTTTTTTGTTTTATGTAATACACGACGCCTTTTCTGAGAGGCCTTAAGGGAATTTAACTATTTAACCGTGTAGCGGTTTTATTGGCAGCTGCTTTAACCAATCAGGTCAAGAAGGGGCTGTGTCCAACAGTGATATTGAACCTATCAGCGAGAGTAATGGCGTACAGATTTACAAAGCGTGTTATGACTGATGTCAATATAAACACTATATGGACAAAAGTATTGTGACACACCTATTTTTCAGTTTTTCAGGGTTTGGGCTAGGCCCCTTACTTCCAATGAAGGGCAATCTTAATGCTCCAGCATACCAAGATATTTTGGACAAAGTCATGTTTCCAATTTTGTGGACAGTTTGGGGAAGTCCCTTTTCTATTCCAGCATGACTGTGCCCCAGTGCACAAAACAAGCTCCATAAAGACATGGTTGGATGAATTCGGCGTGGAATGAGTTCGGTGACTGTCCGGTACAGACCCTAGGGATGAACTGGAACAGAGATTGTGAGACAGGCCTTCGCCGACATTAGTGCCTGAGCTTATTAATGCTCTAAAGAATTAATGGGCACAAATTCCCACAGAAACACTCCAAAATCTTGCGGAAGGCCTTCTGAAATGAGTGGAAGCTGTTATAGCTGCAAAGCGGGACCAAATCCATATTAAAGTTTATATATTTGAATGTAGTGTTAAGGTCCCTGTTGGTGTAATAGTCAGGTGTCCCAATACTTTTGTCCATATAGTGCATAATATCCAGTCCAATCCTTGAACCTGATCAGTTTCAGAGGAATGTTTTTTGTTTGTTAAGCCACACAGTGACCTATGTATGAATTATTCAAGCAGAACAAAGCAGAACTAACTAAAGACCTGAACAAGTAAAGAAACAGGTGCAGATTCCAGATGATCAGGCAGTGATTAGTATGCTGGTAGTGCTGAATGCTGAGTGGTTGGAACACCTTTATCTAGGTACCTCGTATATTTAGGCACTTTGCAGCCTGTTTCCATTTCTTTCTACAGCATTTGAGACTTACATATCTCAAGTTTGTTAAAATGCATGCAGAAATACAGCAGACGCATCTATTGAGCATACAGCCTGCATAGTATGACTGTGCAAACTAGGTTTTCTCTCCTCATTGCATTCTACACTCATGCTCGCTCTCGTTTTCTTTAGGCAGGGCGTTGCTCTTTTGAGAGCAGCTCAGAAAGAAACTGCTCCAATAATAACTCGGTTGGGCCTGTAATACAACTGTAATTTGTGTTCTATTTATTTACTACTTAAAACAGTATATAGCAAACAATGTATAGCTGTTTACTATAGAGTAAACACCTATAGTATCAGAATCAGAAAACTTTATCCCAGAGGAAATTGTTTAAAATAAACAATGCATATACTCTGTTGGGGCAGCTGGTGGACTAGTGGTTAGGGAGGTATCATCTGTGATCAGGTGGTAATGGGGTCAAATCCCAGGACTACTAGTGTCATCATTGAGGTACCTTTGAGCAAGGTACCGCCCCCACACGCTGCTCCCCGGGCGCCCCTCATTAGTGGCAGCCCCCTGCTTCGCTTGGTGAATGGGTTAAATGCATAGAAAGAATTTCAAGAATTTTACAAACAAGAAAGCAGTAAAAAAGTATCAAGATTTCCTTTTTTCTAAAAAGTTGATATTTTGTGAGCTGGTTAGAACAACACAGGTTTGGTTTCAGATTTCTGCTCGTTGCCTCCAGTCATCGTGTGGATTTATAAAATTCCATAAGCAGCACCTCATTTAATCTAATGAAGTAAAACGAGCCAAACCAGGTATTTGATTGTAGCTAAAATAAATATTGGACTTCCATAAGGAAAGAGGTCTGGAAATGGTTAGAACATTTTGCCACACATAAAAGCACTCTTTACTGTAATAATGTTAATTGTATTTATCGTAATATTGTTTTAACACTAAACAATGCTGTCCAGTAGTAAACAGGTATTAAGTATAATTTTCCCAGGTGCCTAAGACTTTTGCACAGTACTGTATATATATATATAACCCCCGCTTATACATGGCTTCAGTCTCTCATGGATTTTTTTCCCCCTAGTCCTTGTGCTGGTTGTTTTTGTTTGGGTGCGGAGGTTAGCAAGGAAATCAAACACCTGAATGGAATGAGTTGCTCAGCGCCACGCCTAAACAAACAACCAGCACGAGGACGAGGGGGCGCAGCGGATGAGGTCCAGATGTCAGCTTTTTTGTGGCAATATATAATTTTCCAGGCATTTTAGTGCTAAATTGCCATATAAAATATAACTATACTTTTTTGTTACTGTCGAGAGAACACAAAGAAAGCGCGTCTTGGGATGGTGAAATAGCCAATCCGAGAACGTTTTTTTGGCTGCTGCTCTGTGATGCATCTCGAGTTTCTCTGAGTGTTCTTTTGTTTTGTTCTTCTTAAAGCGCTGTATTTTTTATTACACTATTTACCCTGCTTATACCAAAATGACAGCACATACCAAAGAAAACGTGCTTGCATGAATTACAGTAGAGTAAATAGGGGTAACATCAATATTTTACTTTCTTGCACTGCGAGACAGTAGTTCAGTGTACACTTTACAGTACGGATATGGGTTTACCTTTACATTTTTTTAAGGGTAATGTATTAATCTGAGTTTAAAATGAAATTAAAATGTTCTGGAAACATATTTAGCGTTTACACTAAATAGGCTTTTTTTTTTTTTTTACCACATCACATTCGCGTTTTTTCACTATACGCAGGTGCTCTTGGAATATAACAGGGGTTTACTGTATATACACACACACACACACCCACACACCCTGCATTTAACAGCCCAGCCTCAACTGTGTACCCTAAAACAGTAGTTTTTCCAAAAGTTTCTTCCACCTTCAAAATGCATCAGAAGGGGTTCTCCCAGCCTTTAAACTGATCAAATATCATTATGGAGTCTCTTGTGGAACTACTACAGATGCAGCTTTCACAACCCTTTAGGGTAAATCTTTCAAGCAATTAAAAAAATTAATAAAAGAAGAGTCATGTCTTTGGTGGCCTTCTCTGCCAACAACTGAAAACCACACAAGCCAAGTTATAGCGGCTGGGTGACAAATGTAGGTGTCCAACCTAGTTTTAAACATCTTTGCATGTGGACGGCGACGTAAGGCTCCATACAAACTGGTCAGTCATGGAAAGAAAGAGACATGACTCTGAATGTAATGTTTGTTCAGTTTATAAATACCATTTTCATTATCATAATCTCTATTATCTTTCTCAACTTGCAACAAGAGCGAGAGAGGAGAGAGAGAAGATAGAGAAGAGAGAGACAGAGAGAAGAGACACAGATTGAGACAGGGTGAGGAACAGAAAAAAAAAGAAAAAGAAAAAAAAAAAAGTAAGGGCAACAGATCTGTCACGCCAATTATCAGTCTATTTGGATGTGTTTTTGTATCAACACACTACTGAGAACGGACCATAGCAAACAAATCACACATGACTACAATACTTCTGCCATGAGCCTGTCTGCATTGAGAATAGCATTCTTTGGGGTGTGCGCCTGTGTGTGTGTGTGTGTGTGTGTGTGTGTGTGTGTGTGTGTGTGTGTGTGCGTGTGTTGGGAAGGGGGTGTTTCACAAAATACGTCACCTCTCCCTTCTCTG
>JBBJLS010071951.1:0-10721 GCA_037577275.1 Bryconaethiops microstoma
ACAGAGTTTAAAGAATTGGTAAATCAGCTAATAACTTCTGCAAACTTCAAAGAGAGAGAGAGATGTTCAGGGACGTGGAGACAGGAAGAAGAAATGTTAGATGATGAAGATATTGCAGGTGAAATGAGAATATTAAGGTCAGGAAAAATGTATTTTCCACTACAAGAGCCAATACTGATTAAGGGAATACATGCTAACAGAGGTCCAGAGGCAGACAATAGCGACAACAGCCTTGGGGCCCACCTGGAGTCTGTTGGGGGTGTGGACAAATGGGACACATCCGAAAGCAATGACCAGTAAATCCATGGACGGGACATGGAATGCAGGGAAGGCCGGCCTGGCAGCCTCCACAGGGGATGGTCCAAGAACAGCCACAGCAAAACCAAATCCAGTGCAGCCATGGATGGGAGGAAATCAGAATTTTACATGGCCTGGACCAAAATTACTGGGGTGGGCAAAATGCGTATTAGGGGTGCCCAGAGAAACTCAGGGTCAGCAGTAGTATATATTATACACTTTGTCAAATTTGATTGATTGATGACCTTTGACCTGACTATTGTTCGATGACCTGACTATTGCCCTATGACCTTTTTTTTTTGTCAAGCTCGTATACTATGAGGGGTCGTTATGGGGGCATGTGAAAAGAGGATTCACGCATCTTTGTGGCCTTGCTACCATGTGTCGTAATGCAAACACTGTCAGACACAATACCTAAGTCACACTCTCTCTCTCTCTCTCACTTTCCTTCACACACACACACACACACACACACACACACACACACACACAATTCTAGCTTTCTCAACAACATTGCATTTGTTTTTAGTAGGTGTTTCAGATGCTTAACTTATGATAGGGAAAATATGTATTAAACGAATGTTTTAAACTCACATAAGGAATTTTCACTGAGAAATAGGCATGCACCACTTAATACGCATGCACCACTTAATAAGGAGATAATCTTACACAAGTGATCTGCTCTGCTTTAGGATGTGTGTGTGTGTGTGTGTTTGTGTGTGTTTGTGTGTGTGTGCGCATGTGTGCGTGTGTGTGTGTGTGCATAGGAATGTTCATGCATGCTATGAATGGCCTTTTAGGGACAAGAGGTTGAGCTGAGGTTCTCGCATGTTGTTCTTATAGGAGCTTCTGTATATGGTAAAGAGTTTCCATAGTGCTAATGTGAAGATGAGTACAGAAGGTATAACCATATAAGGCATGTATGGTTTGGTGTGTTATTATGAGACAACCTGTGTTTATGTTAAAGGTATATTAGCTTCCTGCGTGGAGCTGAGACACACTGAGGACTGCCCTCAGTGCGTTTCTCCCTGCAGAAAAAAAGATTGCATTTGCATCGACTGGCCTGAGTGATTGTGATTATTTGGAGATTTTCTACCACACTTACACTTATGTTCCAGGGTGACCTACAGAAAACCGAGCAGCAAGTTGTCTGAATAATAACGCAAGAACACTATGGTATCATTTTAGTACCGGTTTTAATTAGGTCCAGTAAAATGTCAAACTATCAAAATCCAGGTTCTTATATTTGTGCTGTGACAACAGCAGACTTTTCCTATAGCATGCATTACAAATAGTTGTATCATAGCATCATTGTTGTTGTATTATGTTAAATCACCACTGATTTTGTGTTTTTTATAATAAATGTAAGAGAAAACTGAGAGGATTGTATGGTGGTCATTATTTTATAAAAAATATTAAGTAGGAGACTGATTGTCTAGGGGAGCGTGGTGAGATGCTTCTGGAGAAGTGTTACATATTGCTGGATATTTACTTTAAACAAGTAAGAAAAGAATAAAGAAAAAAAATATTTCAATCATCATATTTCAATATCCAGGAGCCTCCGGGTGGACATGGAACAGTACTGCAGGCCTAGACGTTATTCCACTTTTGGTCGAGGTGACCTCTGTCGGTTGCTGGGCGAAAAGACGTCTCCAGTCCTGATCAGTGGTGCCCTCTGGTGGTCGTGGATCGGGACTGTGACAATCAGGAGTAGAGGGTCACTTAAGCATAATTCTCCTGTTGTCCACAAATATATGAACACACTTTCATTCACAACACGATTGTGGGTGAGTTTAACACTTTCCTGTTCTCACCCACAATCGTGTTGTGAAAGAAAGTTCATTCATATAATTTGTCTTAATGTATATGTTTGCACAGTTGCGTGGAGTGAATGTCACGTGCAGAACAAGTGATTTAGTAGCTGGCTAGCAATAATTTTCTCAGTTGTCTAGTCAGGGAGGGAAAAAATTTAATCTTATGTTACACTGGAAAAAATGGCCCTCCAAAAACAAGGAAAAAAAAAAAAAAACTGTCAGGCCTGGGCACTATGAGGATAGGTGGCCGCTAGAGGCCACTCTTGTTTAAGTTTGTGTTTTGGATTGTGAGGCTTTTATTTTGAAAGGTAATTGGGTGTTTATGTTCACAGCTGTGTTGAGTTTATGTTTCGTGATTCTGTGGTATTATTGGTTCTTGTCTTTGTTTCATGTGTATTTATTGAGTTGTTGTTTAGAGCACAGTTGTCGGTCAACCCGGTCCTTACTCCTGTTTCGTTCTGGGTCTCCTGCTTGTTTTGCTCGTGTCTCCTTTTGGTTTTTTGTCTATAGTTCTAGAGTTTGGCTCACATGCTGGTTTTGTTTTGATTTATGTCTGTTTTAAATAAAAGTATCATTATGATGCATTTTGATTTTCCATGGTGCATGTGTGCATGCCCAGCATGCGAGAAGGGGAAACCCTGTGACAAAAACTTAATACAAGATATTTTTGCTTGAAATAAGTGAAAAAAATCTGCCAATGGACCAAGTGAAAATTCTCTTGACAAGATATCTTGAAATAAGAGTTTATTAAGCCTTACAAGATCTTGAAATTACCTGGGAAAAACTCATTCTTACCTATATTTACTAGTGTTGTGAAGTTTTGTCTCATAATAAGTTCATGGTGCTCAAAAATAGTATTTTCCCCTCAAAAGTAGCATTTATTTTAAACCCTCCAACATCATCCTCTTTGTTTTAAGTGTATAACTTATTTTCAGTTCTAAAATGGTGACGCTGTTCTAGATTTAAGTCCAACACCTTACTTGAAATAAGATTAGAAATTGACATTTCGAAACAAAATGTATTTAAGTTGGCATTCTTTTACTAGTATTAGGCAATGTTTTGTGTAATAATTCTCCATTTCTAGTGCATTTACCTTTCTATAAGCTATACAGCAGTAATACTGTTCTAGATTCAAGACATTTACCTACTGCTTATAAGACAAAAAATGAAAACTATAGAGTTGCAAAGCAACAACTTTATTGATAAAGCCCCATGAACAGAGAGGACTGCATTACAGAAGGCCATTTTGCAGTGACTTTTTTTTTTATCTGCCCAATCTGGCCCTTAATACACCTGTAAAATCTGTGCATTGCACAGGCACAGTCAAAGCACAGACAAACACAATGCTAGGCACACTAAAACTGCTCAACCTGTAACATGTTAATACAAAGTGCTTTTACCATTCAAATTAAAGGTCCTGGGCTACATTAACATAACCATTTGACCACATTCTTCAAACAATACTATTGTAACATTATCGTTAAGGATGCAAGGTATTTGATTTTTCAGCAATATCTAATATCTTACAGTTGTACTAGCCAATACCCAATAAAGCAAATCTCACTTTTATACCAAATTAATTGCTTAGTCAGTTTACTCTTTCACAGTAGAGCCTATCTGCTGAATAGACTGTAGTCTAAACTAAACATAAAAAAACAAACCTTAAAATTAACTAAAAGCTAGGCAGTCTCTGCATTGCACAAACAAAACACAAAATGTCGGCATGTTAGCCGATATTATCGAGCACCCTTAATTATAACACTGGGCTAACCTGGCCAAATTCCAAACAAAAATCAATCGCAACCAACATGGACTGTAGTAGCCTTGGAAGGAGAGAGGAAGTGCTTTCCTATAGTCCACATCTTAACCATACTGGCCAATAAAAGCATTCCACTCAGCCATGCTCCAAGCAGAGTGGCTACACACTTTGGGTATGTAAGGTGTAGGGTATAATAGTAGGCCATAAGGTATAAAGCAGCCTCGGTAACCTTGTCTTTTGGAAACGTGGTTATTGGCACATCTCATACCGCTAGGACGCAGTTGGACGGACTCACGATCAGGACTGGGCAGGAGAGGGGACGTTTCATCAAATAGGTATTAGGGTCTTCTTTGTCCTTTAACACAACACAGACATACTTTTGTAGAGACGATGCGCTTTTGTTTCAACACATAACTAAAGCTAAATTACACAAAAGTTAAAGTTCAGAGGAACATTTGAAATTGCTACTTTTAATTATTCTCAATGCAATTACTGTTCACATATGTCTAGCCTTCCTGAAAAACAGAAAACCAAGGCTACATATAATTGGTTATGATTGAGGTGATAAAAATCCGCTACCACGTAATGCATCCATGTTTGTATTTACTGGCCACAGAGATCTAACCTGTGAGAATCCTCATTCCAAAAACATGTTTTAGGTGCCTTTGAAGGCTTAGAACATACAGTATGTGAATATGAAATACTTTGGCACTCATCAGAAGCAGCTTTTTTTTCAGTACTGTTGTCCAAAAAAAAAAAAAAAACTGCTACATTTTGCACAGCTCACCTCAAGGACATGCACCAGAGCCTCACTCCCATCTCGTACCCTCTTTGGAGGGGCAGAGGTGGATGGGAACAATGATGGCAGCACACATAGGCTCTCAAGAGCCTGTTCAGCTGTACAGAAAAAAAGAATCATCATCTCATTATCACACTTGAACAAAATGCTCAAGATCAAAGCTGATCAAAAAGGTACACAATTGAAAAACAAAAAAATAAAACAAAACAAAAAAATTTGGCCAGTGATTGGATAACCATCATGGATTGAAAAGGTGAATGACAAGACACTAGCACACGACAATTAAACCTGTAGTCCATAGTTTAAACTTGTTAAAGTAACCTAAAAAATGTTTAAATGGTGTAGATAATTGTTGTATACTGTGATTACAGTGGGCTAATATGACTTTAGCTTGAATGCTAACTGGACCTACATTGCATTAATGTCAGTCTGTAAACTTCATGCTAACTGAGGAGGTGAGGTAGGGGAACGAAAAGGGATTTATCTTACATTATATGTTATGCAGGCTCACTGATTAGTGCAGCGTTCAACCTTCCACTACATCGTCCTGTTGGTTTTTATTTTTAGCCTTTTGTAGCGTTGAGTGTTTTCACTGTGCGTGACTTGTAGGAGGTGTGGCTTTCAGCTCCTTCCAGAAGGAGAGGGGGAGTGGGGGATTAGGCCTTTAAAATTTCAAAATCTCCTCCTCCTGTCCTCAGTGACGTCACTTTACGAACTACTGCTTTAATATGCCTAAAGATTCAAACTATACTCTGATCACCAATAACACCAAAACATCATTGCTTACCTTTATCCATTCCCATTGGGGGTTTCAGCATCTTTTTCCATACACCAAAAAAAGTGCACCTTCTGGCAGAAATCATGCCATCTTCCCTTCAGTTAATTGATGAAGTTGCCATTATCTTTATCCAAAATGTGATGAAGCTCCTCTATCACCTATAAAATATTCAACATACCAATACAAACATGTCAATGCATCACTGAGGAGCAAGAAGTTGGTATGATAAACATTGTGTTTGGTTTGAATCATGTGCATTCAATAATGACTTACATGTCCAATGTCCTTGAAACAAGGATATGCTTCTAGAACCTTTTTGTGTCTGTCCTCCTTGCGAATAGTATTTGAATTAATGAATGCTCTTCTTGCTGAAAATTCCAAATCCAGGAGCTAAGAGACATCCTGGTGGTTTGGGTTTTTTCTTTTAAACAAAGTTTGTAGTGCTTGGCCAAGGTTGCTGGACAGTAGGTGTCTGGACTGTTGATATCTGCAGGCTTGTTTGCTGCAACACACAAAATCACATAACTAATGTCAGAAATCTGCCATAAAAAAAAAAATATATATACGACTATACTTTAAAGGAGTTAAATCTTTTAACAAACTACAGCCCTGATCCTAACTATAAAATACCTATTCATTTTTAGAATATTTACCATTTAAATGCCAATTTACATAAATTGGCATTTTGGTCATATGGTCAGCTCTTATGGTCATGCAATCGCATACAATTGCATGTAGGCACACAAGTGCACCCCTACAAAGATGTGCCCACACCACACACACACAGCTATGGGGCAGTTGGATGGACTCACTATTAGGACTTGGCAGGGTAGAGGGTTCTTCAAGTAGGTTTTGTGCTTTTCTTTTTCCTTAAAGACATGGCACAGAGATCTTTTTGTCAGGGTAATACATTTAAAAAATTATTTTGGAACCTAAACCAAAAAATAGTTAAAAAGAGAAAGAAATGTGAGGCACATTGGTTTTCAAAAACATTACATTATATGATCTACTGAGTGGTTATAGAACGTGATGTTGCAGACTGATACTAGAAATGTACCACGGTACCCAGCTCTTCAAAAATCATAATATACTGGCTTTTATTAATACTGATACTTTATTAAGATTAATTTCCACAGTAATGTTAATAAACTGATAAAACAGGACAAAATGTGATGTAATTACCACCCTCTGATGCCCATTTAAAGCCTTTTACTTCTGTCATGTCAGGACTGCCATCTTGACTCAATATGTGGGTATATTAGTTTTAATGAATTTTGATGACCACACAATGACAAGTTTGTAATGTAAAGTTGAAACTCACCTTCTAACTCACTTGTTTCACTGGCCAAGTCTGGGCTGGTCCTGTCACAAGATGAGAGTGAACGAGAACGCACCTGGCCTTGTAGTTTGCCCTTGTAGCGTGACGGATGAAACCAAGCGCGGAGAGAAGTGAGAGGGTTGGTAGAATCGCGCAATTGTTCTGCAAACGCTCTACGGAAGAGTTATGATTCCCACCGGAATTAGCGTTAACACTCATGCACACAGTAGAGAGAGAGTACTCACGTGAGCTGATCGAGGCGATGGCTGGTCGGATAAACTGGACTCAATGACGGAGCGACATGATACTACTCGTTTCCTGTTTATATACTCTGTGACGCCCTCATTTCCGGTGACCTGTGCGTGTCACGCAACCGGTGCATATGACAGCTCCTCCCTTCTGTGGAATGATCCAGAATGATTGTTGAGTCACTTGAATCAATTACTTCTACGTCACTTGGCTGATCAAGACATCGCCTCTTTGTAGAGCTGCAAAGATTAGTCAGTTAATCAATTAGTTGTCAACTATGAACTCAATCAATCCATATCTTTTTTTATATAGCCCTTTTGATATGTACTAAGTGTAACACAATTGTGCTTCTTCCTTTCATGCTAAAACAGGTGAGGAAACTAAAGACAGGTCACCAAATACTTGATTGATCATTTTATACTTGAATGATCAATCATTTGACATGATTGATCATTTTGCATCACTTCTTGTTTTTAATAAAATGCCCAAACATGCTTTTCAGCTTTTCAAATGACTTTTTCCAAGCTTGTTTGTCCTCTATGACATTAAAATTAAAATCGTCATTTGAGGAAAACTTTTCACAACTTTCAGACATCTTACTGATAAAACAACTTATCAATTAATGAGGAAAATGAATAACAGAATTATCATTGCTAAAATTAAAATTAATTAGTTGCAGCCTTACGTCTTTGAATGTCTCCCATCTGGAGTCGCTTTTTGGGGGGTTCTCACATTTTGCAGTCTGTTTAGCTGTGCATACACAGTGACCTGTACAGGACATTTAATACATTTTTCCAACCACTACTAAAAATGTCCAACATGAAACACTTTGGTCATAAACTGGATGCATTTCACTTACCCATGTATTCTTGATGCCCTGGTCTTGTAGCATGGGGTAGTACTGTACTATTCTCTTTGCCATTGCTGTAATTTCTGGTTTTGATGGGTATCTATGCGAATCTCATGTCTGTTGCATGGGTGACTCATTAATGGAGGAGCTGCTTGAAGATTTTGAGTCATCTTGGCCAGATTCCTGTAAAATAAAGAATAATGAACAACAGCAAAATCCAACATTTTTATCCAACTCTGCCCATGATCAGGTTAAACTAGCTGTAGTTCGTGGTTTGATCACATTCCACAGTTGAAAAACTTGGATGGTGGTTCCTCTGATGTAAGGCAGCTTCAGGGGGACAATATTTTGTGATTGAGTTAATTTTGCTAATCATTTGACAGCCCTCATTAAAAGGGATGGTCCTTGATAACAGGTTCATTCCATTATTCCCTTTTGGTTTTGTGGTGACGCAGGCTAATGGTAAAGTTATCTATTTTGCCTGAAATAATTAGCCTGTTTTATAATGTTAGACTACATCAACATTTAAATACTTGACAACAGCCTACTGTAACAGGAATGAAGATTAAAAAAGGTATATTTGGTGACTGGTGTTAAAACAAAAAATAATTGCAAAAAGAACAAAAACATGCCGATGCCAACTTTAATAGGTGGTGATTAACTGAGAAACTGACCTCCAGTACACCCTGACAGGCATGCCAGACCGCTTTTCTCTGCAAAAAGTTCTCTAGGCCTTGGGAAAAGATCCTGTAAGTATTCACGAGACAGGGTGCCCATCATTCCCACACTGATGTTTGCAGCTATAAACACATTGGAAGACAAACATACCAAGATGAAATGATGTCCTACAAATGAAACTGCACGAGAGACGAGACTATTAAAGTTGACACTTCATTAAAATTTTGTTGCTATTGCTAATTAGTTTAATATAGAAATGTGGATACCTCATTGTCTGCTACTGTTTGTTGTATAGAGCTAATGGGCAACATGCTAAGAGGCAGTCACCAGGAGCTGTGTGTTGGCAATGACAGTGCCAGAGAAGCTGGCTCTCTCTGTTTTGTCCTAATTGGTCTCTTGCTTCCCCCCCCTCTGAGAGAGGACACACAGACAGCTGTCTGTAGCTGCCAGTGCTTGTTTTCTTTTGGCATGTTACACATTAGTTTATGAGAAAAAAGTTTTACTTAAGTAAAAGTAGTGTTACTTCAAAATAAAATGAAGTAGAAGTAAAAAGTATTCTCCTCAAAAAAATTACTCCATTAAAAGTAAAAAAATAACTGCTGGACTAACTGCTGTGGAAAAATTCTGTTTACGGACAAACATTATAAACCATCAAGCTATTTTAGTAGTATTGTTGACCTCATTTTTATATATTGGACACTGAATTTTTATCCAACTTAAATTATCATTAAAGGAACTGAGCTTTTCTGAATGTAGTGGAGTAAGAGTACAGTTACTTCTTCACAAATCTACTCAAGTAAAAGTGAAACATATAGTGCAGTAAAACTACTCTTAGAAGTACTTTTTTCCCCAAAAGTTAATCAATTAAAAATAAAGTAGTAAATGTTACTGAGAACTATCCACCTCTAAGGATGAATAAATACATTTGTATAAGCAACACAAATAACTACAAATGTTCCTAAAATGAGGAAATGATCACGTGAAATGGAAGCTAAAAATTCACTTAAAACATCATAGACCATATTATTTATAAAATAATTTAATTTACACACTTGCGTGTTCATATGTAAAACATAAGTCCATTGAATCTGTTTAAAAATAAAATTAGCATACATTACCCCTTAAAATCGACAATGTGACCTCATCCAGTTCTTCCATGCTGTTAGCCGATTTAGCTCACTAGTCAGCTCTGCTGGTGTTAGCTTGTCTCCTGCCGTCTCTGTTCGGCTGCAACATTATACAATATAAACACACCGAAACATTTAGAACATTCGAAAGGAGTATAATATGTACAAAAATGAGCACTGTATAATACATGTTAACTTACTTCCAATGAAACACGGATGCAAAGAACTCTCGGACAGTCTTCTTCAAGCAAAAGAAAGTGGCAGGCACGTGGCTGCTTGAACTGAAGATGTCCACCAGGTCATTCATGACAGTGAGACACAAAGTTCGTCCTCAATTTGCCTCACATTTCTTTGGCCCAAAAAATCCTAAAAGGAAGATTGATTTGTTTTTAAACAAAACAACTGTCTCTGTGCATTGCAAATTAACGTTAATTATTCTAGGTTAATAAAAGAGAATTTAGTTTAGCCCCACATTTACAACAATTTAGCCATTGTAACGAGTTATTTTACAGCAGTCACAGATGCAGCCCTGCGCTACCGACTGAAACGTACTAGCTTCCAACATAATTTGGTGTTGCTTCATATGCTACGTGTTTGTAATATTGACTCAGACAACTTTTGAGTCACATTAACACCATGCACAGCCGCAGCCCTGACTTTTGCTGCGAAAGTCCGAGTGACTGTCCGAGTGAGTACAGAGTGTATAACTCCTTCTACTAACATGGAAAGCTGACACACGCGCATCACCTTTTCGGAGTCGAAGCGGATGAGGAGGAAGGATCAACTCGCCACGGTTTACCTGTTGCAGGTGAAAGGGCAGCCACAATCAACCAAACTAACGCCAGTTCTTCAGTAACTGACGAGGGCTCAAGCACCCCCGCACTAACGGTAAGTTATTTTAACACAAGCCGGAGAAACGAGCTACAGAAGCTGTAACATAATGTTAGCATTTACTGTGCCTGATCCAAGCACGTCAGTAGTAATTATCCAATACCTTCTGTCAAATTTGATTTATGACCTGTCAAATAAGATTTATGACTGTGTATAATTTA
>JBBJLS010071952.1:0-10720 GCA_037577275.1 Bryconaethiops microstoma
AATCAATAAGAGAGACAGATGATGAGAGAGAAAGAGAAAAGAAAGAGAAAAAAAAAACAGAACAGAGATTAAAAAACAAAAAACAAAGACAGAACAGAGTTGGGACACAGAGAGAATGAGAAAACAGAGAGAGAGACAGAGAGAAAGACACAGACAGAGAGAAAGAGAGAGAGACAGACAGACAGAGAGAGAGAGAGAGAGACAGACAGAGAGAGAGAGAGTGTGAGACAGAGACGGCGAGAGAGAGAGAGAGAGAGAGAGACACAGAGAGAGAGAGAGAGAGAGAGAGAGAGGGTGAGACAGAGAGAGAGAGAGAGAGACAGAGAGAGAGAGACAGAGTGAGACAGAGACAGAGAGAATTACCAATGTTCCACCCCACGCTGTCTTCCTACTAAAGATCTGCTAAACAAGATATTGGATTGTCTGATGAGTCATTTTTTATGGAAATTATACACACTCTCACACATATTTTCCGTGGTACTCTCCTTTTCCTACTCTCACTCTTCCTCTTCAGCAGCAGCTGAACACCTCTGGCGTCTGGGCTTGTGCGTGTCTTCAAGCAGCAGCAGTAGCGAGAGGCACAGTTCTAGTGGAGCTAATAGCTGATCAGTTGATCAGTGCTGGTCACTGCCATGCGTGTCTCAATCATTTCATACATATACTGAAAAACTGGTAGTGTATTACAAAGGTGTTTATCACAGCGAGGCAAGCCCTTATTAACGAAAAGTTTTGTAACACCATTTTGGTCATAATATCAAATGATTATTTGTCTAAAGTACTTATTTCCACCTCGCGTACCGACCACAGCATTTTGTCTTTATGGCATAGTGTATTTAGTACAGCGTATTTTCGGGGAATTTTCTGGAAAGTTTTATTTTGACTTATATTATAGTTTATATTGTTCTTGTCTTTGTGCCTGTGTGTGTCTGTGCAGTCGTAGCATAAGCAATTTCCTCCAGGATCAATAAGGTTTCCGACGCCGAATCTGTGTACAAGTTTTATGACATAATAAATGCGAGGTAAGTGACGCAATTGCTGCTGTTATACCTGTAACAAAACTTTAAACTTGGCACTTTATCCGACTCTTGTTATTTGAATACGCAACTGATTTACAGAGCTAAAATGTGCTATCGTGACTCATTAAGGAGAAAATAACTATTTTATAACTAACCAATAACTAATGCTTCGGCTTCAAGAAATGAACTTCGGCTAAAAGACCTGTTTTGATGGTTTCACAGTGTGAGCTCCGGGTATTTCAGGTTGGGTTTGGGCTTCAATTTCGTACCCTTGCAGTCCTGTTGCTCCTAACCACTTCATACCATTGGGCAGACTAATGAACGTTAAGTGTTTTTAATCTCAGCAGCTCAACATGAGATAGCCTCTCTTCATTCCTTCCTCCCTCCATGGCACAGCGGAGGGGAAAGCTGCAGTTTGAAGGGCTTTTCACTAGCTGGATTTAAGAAGCCTGATGAACACAAAACACAGCACACAGATGTTTAAAACAAGAAGAGCGTCCGATCATACAGAGGCATCTAAGGGTGTTTTCACACTTGGTCCGTTTCAGCTCTTAAAGTGAACTCAGACCGACTAGTCAGCGATTTTTGCGTTCATGTGAACACGCCAAACGAACTCGGACCCCTCTGAAACCAACCGAACTGAGATCACATCGGGAGGTGGGCTCAGACCGATCCGCCTAAAGTCCGTGGGAAACAGAAAATGAAGAAATGAACTAAAACACAAACAAATAAAATAAATAATGATTAAAAAAATTTTAGAAACCAAATAAATAAATAAATAGATAGATAAATAGGACCTAGTGATTCTTGTCGAGCTCAAGTTTCTCTACCAAGTCGCACAGCCTCAAAGCATTCCTGCTCTCCATCAGTCGAAGAAAAATAGCAGCATAGATATTTGTGGGAAATGTAGAAGTTCGGCAGAGCTTTTAACCATCTACTCTTATGGAGAAAGGACTGAGTTTGGTTCCCTCAAAGAGGGCTGTATGTGAAAACAGGCGAAAGATCTTCCGTTTTGTATTGTTTTCCTCATTTGACGTAAAACTGTCCACTATAAACGACATTATCAGCATTTACAATGAAAAAGACTTCAATGACAGTGTGCACTCAGGCTGGCATGAACATATTTTAAGTGTAGGCGCCACTCGACATACCAAAGAAACAGATAGCCCTCAGAGAGCAGGCGATTACATAACATGTGCAGAGTCATCGTCTTCGTATCCTGCGCGGTGCTCTTCTCTGTAATGTAATGCGCTGCAGTTTTTACTGATGGTAATAAAGCTGCAAAGATGTCTAATTATCATACAGCTAAAAATGAGGACGAGACAGAAGTACCAAAATCTAATTTTGTCCACCCACAGATCTCATTAGAAGTCAGGGCTAAAATGGTAACATCAGAATATTAGAATAGAAGACTAACAATGATGGTTTATTGATAATGTAGACAGATCCTAACATTATCAGCATTTAGGGCGGCAACAATTAACAAAAAATGTTACATTACAATATCAAGTATGGACAAACT
This sequence comes from Bryconaethiops microstoma, assembly GCA_037577275.1. Classification (NCBI taxonomy): domain Eukaryota; kingdom Metazoa; phylum Chordata; class Actinopteri; order Characiformes; family Alestidae; genus Bryconaethiops; species Bryconaethiops microstoma. The sequence goes on from JBBJLS010071952.1 coordinate 2,539, forward strand.
ATTCACAAAATTATTTATTAATGCTTTAATGTTCATAGGATACAAAGGAGTGTTTGTGATTCCGTGATTAATCAACTGATTTTATAATGATGTATAGTGATGTATTTTTATAATGATGTAGTAGTGATGTATAGAAAAAAGCATTAGTTGCAGCCTGTTACCATAAGAGTATCCTGAAATATATTAGACCAGTGAATATTAAGAGTCATGTTTAATAGAGGATCCATAACCAACTGTAAACAATAATGTAACCAAAACGGCAGCGTCACCCCCAAAAACCCGGTAGATTACTTTAAGCCGGTACACGCGGGCGCAGCCAGAGAGCGAGGGAGGGCTCAGCCTGCCGCTGCTCAGACTGCATTCAGCACAGCAGCTCAGTGTAATACCTCCAGGAGGATTCAACTCAGTGTCCGCATCAAGGAGAATGCATCAGTACCGCCAAAACACCTCACCTCCTACCCCTCTCTCCATCTCTGAATCATGCCCCCGAATACCAGCCATGGAGGCGTCAATCAATCTTTAGCTGCCTCTGCTGACAGCCATGCTCAGTCTGAGCGAGATGAGAGAGAGAGAGAGAGAGAGAGAGAGAGAGAGAGAGAGAGAGAGAGAACTGAAGAAAGAATCAGAAATGAGAAATGGCCGACTGCCAACCAGTTCACATAGTTCACTCGGACTTGGTATTCAATGGTTTTCTAATCTGTCACAGCTGATCTCATTACATCATGCCAAAGCACACTAAGTACCCAAACAATGTTCTTCTGTAAATCCAGGTTGTGCAAAAACAAGTACGCAACTGTGAAGTGTAGGCGTTCTATGTTTTGTTATTCTTATCATTTATGAGCATTTTCATAGTTTCAATGTCTTCACTGAGTCATCAGAAAAAACTGAGGTCATCTGCAGTTGGTTCCCTTTCATGTTCACATGAATGGGTTTGGTCCTTTTCAAAAGAGCCATGAGTGAGAATGTTACGTCACAACTCACTTTACTAAGTACATAATGCATAAGGTCAGTATTTCTGGAACACTGAGAAAATGCATGAATCATCATAAAAAAATATAGACCAATTATAGAGAGCCTGCGCACACCTACAGGAAGAAGTGGCTGAATAGAAACAGCTGACTGGATGTTGGCCCATTATTACATTATCTATGCCATATTTCATTCATTTATTTCTACCAGTTGTTCGACTTCTCCACCTACTCCTTCTTAAATAGTTTATTTTTGCAAAACTACTCATTTGTAGACGATTTTTAAATGTGGTGCTGGTGTATTTGGTTTCTTCCAACTTTGCCTGAGGAAAAACTCCATATCATGATATATTTGTGTATCGTGATATTTTTGCCAAATTGCCGGTCCTTCCTTCTGACAGAAGTTTTGGGTAAGAACAGTTGCATAAAATTGTTGCGCAGGAACGAGAACAGCACTCCTTGCCAATGTGGAGGAGTACACTCACTCACTCACGCGCTCGCTCACACACTTTAGACGTCCAAAGCAAAGAGCAGAATTGATTTGACTTTGTTCCTCTTCTAAAAGGGCAGATCGCACAGGCGTGAGTCAAAAAAAAACAAAACAACATACACCGTGTTCTGTAACAGAGACGAACCAGAGCAAGGAGTGTGTAGGAGCCAGAGAGACAGAGAGAGACAGAGAGAGACAGAGAGAGACAGAGAGAGACAGAGAGACAGACAGACAGAGACAGAGAGAGACAGAGAGAGACAGAGAGAGTGAGAGGGAGAGAAAGAGAAATCGCACCGTGAGAGAGCTGGCATCAGTTAGTTATCCTTAAGGCTGGCATGTACAGAGTGATTAATGAGGTCTGGAGAAATGCCCTCGCAGGCCTCAGATGGAGCAGCAGATGTACATGACTGTACACTCAGACATTAGACTCTAAGTGGGTGTACAGGAGATGAACATGTTACAGCAACAACCATTTTTGTCTCTGGGGTCAAAGACAAAGCAACAGGCAAACAAAGAAGGAAGAAATATTTAAGATTTCAGAAATGTTCTTTTGCACTCCACTCTATTTTATTACTAAAAACCTTCACAAATACACATTTGAAAGGGAAATACTGGATTTACTCAATTGTATTAAGTATGAAAACATGCTTGTTCTGTCACCGAGCGGGGCACGGGGGGGATGGGGGGTGGTTAGAGTAACTTGGCGGTCATCAATCAGGTTTTCCACACAGTGTCACAGGGTTCTTCCAGAACCATCCGGACCCAGTCAGTGTCGGTTAAGTCCACAGTAATTTTGTGCACAACTCAAGAACATTTTGCTTAGGTTTTGAATTGGAACCCAATTCAAGACCATCATTCTGTTCAAGCCAGACAAAAGCATGGCCTCCTCCAACTACCTTTATCCTACAGCTGCGCCTAGTTTATCGATTAAACAAACACCATCGAATAAATATAAATTAATAGCTTGTTCAGAAAGTTTAAATTCCACTTTATGGACCCACTGATTCCACCATTCAATGTTCATTTGTCTGTACCTCACTATTTTCTTGTGAATCGATTTGCTGTTTTACTTCACTTGCATCCACCCCGACCATTCCGCAGGGCCTCAGTGCCAACAAATTGAGTGAGTTCAGCACATCAGATTGAAAAACGAAGGTACAAAAGAAGCGAGCAAGGACAAAACAGCAAAGAAGATATAATGCAAGCGTAAATGCAGTCCCATTAAAATGGGCTAGGATGAACCCAAACATGACACATGAACCTGAGCTGAGAACTGCTTCCCAAACTGCATCCTGTAAGGTACACACAAATCTATCAGGTTCTAGTCCATTGTCCCTATAGTGCAGGTTTCTGTAAGGAAGAGCCAGAAAACAAACGTTTCAGCAACTGATAGCACGACATCAGCAATTTATAAACACCTGATCATCTGGCAACTGCTTCGTCTAATTTTAGATTTGAAACAGCTCATCATAAATAACTACGAATTTCAACCATAACTGTACACCTAATTGGACACCTGCCACAGAAAGGAAGGTATGTACAAAAGTATGAAAGTAGAACAAAACGATCAAAAGGAAACAAGGTGGAAATGACAGTGAGACAGAGAACATTAAGGGTGATACGACTATACATACTTAGTCCTTTCACAATTATTACATAATTACCTGGGCACAATTATTTGCGGTCATTGGTTTTATTTAAGCTGAGCGTAATTATTTTCCACAGTCTTTAGTCGTTTCGCAATCGTATCGCATCCCAGCGAGCAGGTTGCAAAAACGGATGTTCATCAGCTGCCTTGAAATAAATGTATGTTAATAAAATAAAGCAGGAAAGACTTCATGGACCAACCAAAGTTCTAACTTTTAAATGTGTACTGCAACGTCTAGAGGAACGATTCCTAGAACTGTGGGCATTTGGGACCACGTGAGCGCACCATACAGTGGAGTATATTCTATGACCTGTACTAGTAAAGACACCCAGAAGCAAAGAAAAATACTTCTAGTAAGACAACCAGCTCAGGGCTTGTTCTTGAAAAGTGCAATAAAATGAACAAATATTACATTGTTAACTGCGGTTATTTGTATACCAATTAATAATAAGCTAAAACATAAAAATAAAGATCGCCTAATATATACATGACGTTACTGTAATAAATTAGTAAATGATATGCCTTTGAGCATCACATGGGTGTAGAGATTACTTATAGCAGATATAAACCAATAACAACAATAAAGTAGCTAGATCTCAGTCCATTAAGCCATTGCCTTTATCTATTACTAATTACAGGGAGTCCCCAAGTTACAATAGTCTCAACATATGACGTTTCGAGTTTATGATGCTCTCTCCCACTCCTGCTCGGCTTACACCGTTAGCCTCGTACTTACGGACTATGTGGCTAAACTAGTTTGGTTGCGCGCGGCGGAAGAACATGTAGTAACGGGGCGTATGAGTGAGGAAGTTTTCCTTTTCCTTTTTCTATGGCTTAGTTGTATTTTTATGATTTTACAGCTGTGTTAGGACCGGTAACAACTTAGGCTAGAGCGTGTTTCGACTTACACCAAAATTCGACTTACATCACTGTCGAAGGAACGGATCTGTGTAGTAACTCGAGGACCCCGGTAACTGCTTTGTATGGGAAATAAACGTTTTTAACCTTTAAAAACTAAATTGTGGGTTTTTTTACTGCGCACAGTGAAAATCCTCAGGGACTGTATTGCCGTATCACCACCTTTAGCGAGAGCTGTGGCTGTGTATCTTCAGCTGTGAGAGAAGTATGCTCTCTCAGGCTCTCAGATCTGCCCTCACTAATGGATGCCAAATTCTCGGCTGCTCTTCACCCTTCCTCCCGCTCTTCCTCCCCCTCCTTCCCTGTGAAAGTGTCTTCTGCTTCACTGACCTGAATGCCTAATCATGCCTCCACTTCCTGGAGAAGTGTAAACAGGCAATTGATGCCATTGGCTAGGACTGCTGGTGTGTGGTCTATGGGGCTGTGATGTGATTGGTTAACTCTTTGAGGGGAGAGCTTGGAGGGGCTTCGGTTACCAGCCTAGTAGAAAGCAGCAGGGCAAGGCAAGCCCTGAGACCTCAGAGAAAACACACATGGGCACACACACACACACACACGAGCACACACACACACACACACACACACAGTCAGCCAAGCCCTTGTAGACAAAGCACTCAAACAGAAACAGGCTCAGACAGGCTGAGATACAAACACAAACAAACACACACACACACACACACACACACACACACACACACACCTCATTCACTACATTTCACTCCTTCAAGCACATATATATGATTTGGACTCTAGTGCAACTGTTTCTAACAAATAAACACAGTCTGCAGGGGTCTCCACATCACAAAGTCAGCAATGATAAGCAATCGCTCCGTTTATTCTGAGCTGATAATTGGAAATATAAATTCATGTGACAGGGAATGGTGGTCATCATCTAAACAAAGGCCTTCAAGATGAGCAGCTATACAATCAGACAAAAGCACAGGATGCCACAGACACACACACACAGACACACACATACACACAGACACACACATACACACAGACACACACATACACACAGACACACACATACACACAGACACACACACAGACACACGGCAAACTGAAACAAAGAGATAAGCAGAAACATCCACTACCTACACACCACAAAACAACAATTATCTACAATCCCAAAATACCACCACTTATACTAATCGATACAAGTAAATGGAAATATACAGAAGTAGTAGCTCCTGATCAAACGAGATCACTTCAAAGGCTCGTCCCTGTGATGGTTTTGTACTGTGTGCATGTAATTATATGTTGAATGTCTAATCGTTTCTATTTAATACTTATTATGTGTTTCCTGCTACTGATTTATCAATCAACTATTCTTCCATCCAATCATGTAATGACATGCTCAATAGCAAGCACATAAAGGAAAGTTTACAGTCGTGTTTATCAGAATCAGAACCTGAAAACTTTATTTATCTTGGAGGAAACTGCTTATGTGGTAACTGCCACAACACACAGACAGAGAGACACAAGACACTAGAATGATGTAAAATAAAATGTAAGACAAAGTACAATAAAACATTTTTTAAAAATAAGTCTAAATAAAATGTAAATAAAAATCTGTAGAAAGAAAGCAACCACAATATGATTAAATAACTTGACAATTGGGAGGAAAAAATTTTTAAATACTAAATAAACACTAAATACTAAGACAAGACACGGAGCGGTCACAACATTGACTTTAGCGTAAAGTTGATACAGCGATTTCCAGAGTGTAGGTGCATCCATAGTCTAAATTTACATCTGAAGAATTCACAAACTCGTCTGATAAACTAACCAGTGCTAAATGAATGGCCCTTCACAGGTTTGTTGAGATCCTGTACGTGTGACAACACGGATAACTAAGAACTGTGTCTGTTTTATCAGTGAAGTGGAAAGAAACCCCTTATCTTCTAGAGGCTGTCATTATTGTAGGGCTTCATTTGTTAGCGGGTGGCGCTGTAGCGTGTATACAAGTAGAATTTCGTAAAACCAAGACATCCAAACATCCAAAAATCATATCAGACGGGGAAATATCTGTATCCTGTTGAGTTTATGTGGGTTTGTGTATCTTAAGGTTCAGCCATTTGGAACAGATAAACACGGAGTGCCAGGCTGCCCCAGTGCAGAACAATACTGATGATGTAAGGCAAGCAGGTGAAACTGCTACATTATCTCACGCCCTCCCTCTCTCTTTCTCTCTCACACACACACACCCACGCACACACACACACACACACACACACACACACACACACCCCTCCACAAAGCAGAGGGCGAGAAACAGCTCTTGTAAGCATTGTGTGTGATATCGACTCTACTCCGCACCCAACAAAACTTATAAAGACCCAAACATGAAGCTCCAGAGGACAGAAGTTTCAGCCCTGTAGCTTTAACCTAGGTTTTTCTATACAAGCCACACACCATGGTTTAACAGGATGCGGCACCCCTGTTTACTCTTCCTTGTGTTTTTCTCGGTCTCTACTCCTTGCTCTTTTACACAGAAACTGATCTCTATTCAGTTTTTCAATGTTTGTATGATTTTCGTCTTATTTGTTTCAGCACAGGGTACACGGAGAGCTCTCTCAGTCTCTGTTTCTATAGTTACAAAGAGAGAGTGAGAGTGAGAGAGAGAGAGAATAAAGATAAGAACAAAATACCATTTCAGGATAAGAGGGTATATTTTCCCTACTACCATCAGCACATAAAACCCACACTAAAACGCACGAAACCACAAAAACCACAACAGTGCATTCGGGTGGCTTGATCCTGGCTGTCTGAAGTTTAGGGACTCAAAGGCACATCATCCCTATCAAAAATAGCTCACATCAATATGCCTCTGGATCTCTAGGTGCATTTTGGAGGCTATATTTACATGCAGTATAATCAGTTCAAATAAAAGCTCAGATAAGAGGTGATATTTATTTAGGATTGTGCAGAACTGGTATCATAGCAGTCGTATGTTTCACACTGTCACTTAAAACCTACTACACACCAACTCTTTATCCAGAACCACAGTCCAGCTTAACATACCTTTGACAGTTCCACTAATCACAGATCGGCTCTGGGTTCTCTACAGAATTACACAGGTCAGCAGGTCAAAATCATGATAAGTTTATGTGGGTTTTGTAGTGTTTTCCATGCTGATTTCAAATCTGTGTTTAGTTTTTCCCTAGCATGTGTAGTTTCTGTGATGAAGCTAGTTGTATATTGCATGATAGAGCCATAATTAGCATATAATAATCATATACTAAGCGTTTCTGAAGAAACACTGATCATTATATCTATTCCACAGTGTGCGCCTGTCTGATTTCGCACTGAAAATATTAAAACAGTTAATTGACTGGTGCCTGTGGAAAACCGCATGCAAATCTATTGCAAATCTAATACTACACATAATTCAAAAAGTTGATGCGACCGGAAAAAAAATGAAAGCGGATCTGAAATCAGCATGAAAAAATGGTTTTAAAAAATGTGTTGTAGCAAACCCAGTAAACACAAATTCTACAAACAAAATAGGAAACCCGTCTCTGGACACTCTGTGCTTATCTGAATGATCAACCTGCATATCAAACATACTACTCCATGTTTCATGCTAGTCTATGACCAGGGGTTTACATTTCTGACCTCACAACTAATGAAATGAGCATCATGAAATGTCAGAATTGAACACAATTCAATTAGATTATTTTGGAACAACTTTGAATTAGCTTTAAACATGCACTGAATATAGAAAAGTGACTATGGAATTGTTGTACAAAATTTTGGAAACTGTTTCTATATTGACATATTGTACAATTTATTATAATTCAGCAAACGGGATCAAACGTAAAATGCTTTATGGGCTGGCTGGAACAATTTCACAGTCAGTCAATCTGGCAATTTTTGAAAAAGCTTGGCTGAACTTGATAATGCGACAGTTTCATCGCTCTATGTGTAACATAAACAGTTCTCCTGAACTGCACACAGAGCTCAACAGATCTGACTGTGTGTGTGTGTGTGTGTGTGTGTGTGTGTGTGTGTGCGCGTGTGTGTGTGTTGTATATGTTTACTAAAATTCCATAATTCAGTGGCTGAGATGTAAACAAAGTCTTTCAGAGTGAATATATGTGAAATGGTGCATTGGAGAATAATTGACTCTCTTTTCTTTATAGTGGTGGTGAT
>JBBJLS010071953.1:0-10720 GCA_037577275.1 Bryconaethiops microstoma
TGTCATAGTTGAGGTTTACCTATGATGAAAATTACAGGCCTCTCATCTTTTTAAGTGGGAGAACTTGCACAATTGGTCGCTGACTAAATACTTTTTTGCCCCGCTGTAAAGCAATGTGAGGCTCAAGATGTACTGTACAAATCTGTTTAAAGCTTCAGCTCTCCAAGTTTGAGTTATAATATAATATGGATGCAAAAGAGATTCTTGTTGCACAACATGAATTCAAGTTGCAGCCTGATTTTTTAAATAAATTTTTTTACTTGAATTTGATTGGAAAAAGTCAGAATGTGTGAAAATCAGTCCTGTTCAAATCAGACGTGCCAAAAAGTTCCACGTAGCCATCAGTCATCTGATAGTGGTAGCTACCCAGGATTATGTGTATATTAAAGTTTAGGCCAAGCAATTCAGTATATGACACTGATATCCGTGTGTGTGTGCGTGTATGAATGTGTCTACGTGTGTGTTTGTTTGTGTGTGTGTGTGTGAACAATCTGAATGCGTGCAGCTGAGCTCCGTCTCTGACAGGGCGCTCATTTAGCCACAGTGACTGGCCTGGGAGAGGGGAGCGCTCAGTAACGCACGCACAATGGAGAGGATGGAAGGAGAGATGAAGGGAGGCTTTGTGGTGCGGAGGATGAGCTCTCCTGCAGATCCGGTGGCTCCACGCCTCTGAGCCTTCACACCCACCAGCCGAGGACGTGCTTCTTTTCATAATGCTCCTCCTCCTCAGAGCTGGAGGAGAAATGACCTCCTTAAGGTGCTGCTCCTCGGCCTTGCTGGAGGTGTTCAGTCGTCCAGACATCACAGTTCAGTTCTTCTCAAAGTGTCTCAGATCCTTTTGCCCATTTTCCTGCTTCCAACATCGACTTCAACTGACTGTTCACTCACTGACTAAAAATATACACCCGCCTTCAAACAAGAGACTCCTTAACTTCACCTGCGAGTGGTGATGTTCCTCAAATGGTTTCTGAACCATGTTTGCAGTGTGGGGGGATCATTCTGCTGAAAGAGGAACTACCATTAGGAATGGCGTCTCCATCCCAAGACTGCAAAGCACCTCCGAGGTACCCTTGAACAAGGTACAGTCCTCACACATTGCTCCCCAGGCGTTGTGTTCCTGGCTGCCCGCTGCTTCACTTGGTTCACTTGGGTTAAATGCAGAAGAAGAATTTCGAGCTGTTCACACTGTGTGGTGTGTTCACATATGACCGAATGGTCACTTCACTTTCACTTCCATGAAGTATGAATTTGGTCTGTAGTGTTTAGGTGTCAAAGTAATGTTCATATGAATGCAGGACGCAAGGTTATCCAGTAGATCAACACCCTGAGAATCACACTGCCTCCACTGCCTCGCCTTCTTCACATAGTGCATCCTGGTCCATCTCTTCCACACACAAACACCCAGCCATCTACATGATGTAGAAGAAAACGTGATTGATCAGACCAGACCACCTTCCTCCATCGCTCCATGGTCCAGTTCTGATGTCCGTTGTAGAATCTTTGGGTGGTGGACAGGGGTCAGCATGAGCACTTTGACCGGTCTGCAGCGACACATCCCCATACACAGCAGGGGGCGCTGCACTGTGTGTTCTGACAGCAGATCTTCTGTGTCCTGTCGCTTCTGTGTCCTGTCGTAGATCCTGTCGTAGATCCTGTCGCTGGTTCTCTGGTTCTCCATCCTTGGAGCACTTTTGGTAGGTTCTGACCACTGGACACCAAGAACCCCACAAGACCTGCGGTGTTGAGGATGTTCAGTCATCCAAACATCACAGTTTAGTTCTTTTCAAAGTGTCTCGGATACTTTAGTACATTTTTCTGCTTCCAACATCGACTTCAAGAACTGACTGTTACACGCCCCTTCAAATGGAGACACTGGAAGCAGATCATCAATGTTCTTCACTTCACCTTAATTTAATCTGTTACTTTTGAACATTTTGTGAAGACTGGACCAGTTGAAATGGTCAGTTTATTAAATCTTGTTACTTTAATGTACAATATTCTCTTAGGCTCCTGTGCAAACTGTTTAAAGCCATTTATTTGAGTAGTGAGGGACTTTCTACCATCAAATACACAAATTAACGTTAGAATAAATGCAAACAAACAAGAATGCATTAAATAATATTTGTTTTTTGTGTAAAAATGTACTCAATGTTTTATGAGCTGGTTAGAAGAACACAGGTTCGGTTCCAGATTTCTCCTTTCTTGGATTTGTGAAATTCCATCAGCAGCTCCTGATTTAATTTAAGGAAGGACTGATTGAGTCAAACCAGGTATTTGAGGTATTTGATGAGAACTAAAGTGTAATACTGGGCTTCCATTAGGGGAGTAAACAAACACAGATGTAAAATCATTGTAATAATATTATTACTGTAATAATGTTAGTAATATTATTGGTACCGGACATTTTTCTTGTCTCTGGAAAAGCTCCCAGTTTGGAGACAGTGTTTTCACAACAGAAACAAAATCAACATGAAAACCACTAATATTTTTATGTTTCAACCCTTAGAACTGAAGCAAAGTAACCATTCTGTCATACTTGAACACATGACAGCACACAGTGTGAACAACATGAAAAACTTCTCTGTATTTAACCCATTCACCATGTGAAGCAGTGGGCATGGAGCAGTGTGTAGCTACAATACCTCAAGGGTGCCACAAGCAGTCCTGGGATTCAAACCCACAACCGTCTGATCGCAGGGGCAACTCCCTAACCACTAGACCACCACTAGACCACCAAATATAAACAGTGTAAAACAGTCTAAAACCAGTGTTTGTTCTTCTACATGCTCACTGTTTGCTGCTCTTTTGCTTGGCTCACCGCCGCTCTGCCGCTCTGCCGCTCTCCGGATCTCCCTCTGCAGGTTTTCCCCACCCACTTGTGGGCAGGGACTATCCTGAAAGTTCTCTCAGGTTCAAAGATCTTGTGGTTTTTCTGTTTGTTTCTGAGGTGTAAAAAAAACCAAACTTTTTTGTTGTTTATGTTCATTTGTGTGTGACGCCGTTTTTAAAACCCCAGAAGTGGTTATTATTATTGTTATGTGTTTTTAATATAACAATAACTTTGGTTCTACATGACACGAGAACACCAAACAGCATGACATCTGACACCTTGAGCATCAACACAAACCAGGGGAACTTCCATATATGGAACTGTTTTGTTGTAAGATGACAATTTACCATTTATTGTGCTGCTGGTATGGATCTGTACTGCTCGCGTTCTAAAGGTTAGATGCAGTTCTCTCAGGTGTCTAAGACTTTTGCATGGTACTTAAAGTTAGAGTTTTCATGTTGCCAGTTAGGAGAAAGAGTGCTGCAACAATATTAAAAAATTTTATACAGTAATGTCCTGGTTATGATTTTTCAGACTGTAAAGTTCCGGTTGTGATTCATCTGGACGGGCTCTGAACTGCACCCTGGAGAGCAGGGTGGGTCATGAGGGTCCTGTTTTAAGGAGATAAACGTGAGCGATGCTGTTGAAAGGGAGGATTTCCCTGCACAGGAACCTGAGAGCTCTATCCTGTGCTCACTGGGTGGCAGGAGGTGAGGGGACTATATGGAAGGAGCCAGAATTGCAGCAGGAAGCACAAGGTCCTCCAAGATCTTCTGGAGGGTCACAGCACGCTTGCACACGCCCCAAGCCATGGCCTGGAGGTGCAGAGATCCATTGTTAAAGTCCAGCGGAGCTGCCTGCACTCATTTCCTCAGCTGCTATTTCTGACCTCGGCCTGCTTTTCTCTTCTCCGCTCTGATATATGGGCGATTGTGTCTCTGCAGGGCCTTTCCCTTGTCCCTCTGAGGAACCGGGTTCTTGGCTCTCGCTCCCGGGTCAAAAAGTCCATTCTGATTAAGTAGATGGACAGATTTATCATCACTTCACAGCTGCACCAAAAGCATGAAGACGTTCTCAGTTCAGAGGTCCAACAAGAGTTGGACATTTAACAACATCATAAATCTGTATAACATCTTATATCTTAACTTCATGTTTGAATATAATATCACCTGATAGAAGCCTGAAATTCTGAATGGCAGTATTAAGCAAACATGAACAAAACACAGTGGATAATAACTCATCCGTTTCATAGAGGCCTAAATATAAAATTAAATGATATTTTTGCAGTCCTGCTGCAGTGATGTCAATACTGCAAAGTTCCATATTCATATTCTTCCAAATTTCTCCATTCACATAAACACTCAGAGACACCTGGAGCTTCACTGGGAGTCGAAAGTGAACAAAATGGCTGGATTTGGGTTGGAGACGCCTGGTTCCATTCACCCCCACTGTAAAGAAATCAGTCTCTACAAAGTACCATTTCACACCAAACACACTCTGAATGACTAAATTATCGGGGAAGTTTATAGGCCTCCGATCAGCATTTTTCCCTAAATCATTGCACGCTTGCCTCAAACCATGTATTCATTAATCTGTAACAAAGTTGATTATGTGGCTTCTGACCCTATACATCTCATTGTTACTTAAAAACATGGACTAAAGTGCATTAGCAAATCCATCTAAAGTGTATGAACATTTTACACTGCAGGGATGTCCAGTAATCTCTAACAGACTTGCTTACATGGTTTTTGATACAATATTACCTAAAAACAATAGCATAACCAAAACAGTAGAAGCAGCTGTCTTGTTACTTGTTAGCTACATTAGCCTCATTAGCTCCAGTGTAAAAAATGGACAGAAACTGATTTGTGTAAATGAGATTTCTGCAGAACTATCACTTTAAAAGTGGTGAATTGTTCCACCGTAATGGCTCTGGAGCGTCATGAGGCAGTTGAGGGAAAGGGTGTGTTTCACGGGCCATTCAGAAGCTCCTCATTCACCTCTATTCATGAGCCCACACAACAGCGGGCAGCGCCACACCTGGCTCACGACAAGGCCTCGTCCATTCAGAGCTTTAACTGCAGTCAGACAGTGGAAAAGCCTCCATTCATAGTAGTTTGTGTCCTCAGGCGTGTTGATGTGAAACACCCATTTAATATTTACAATATACAATACTGTGCAAACATCTTGACCCCCGCTCATTTCTTTATATTTTGCTTTGAATCACCTTGTTGGTACAATAATACTATTTCCTGCCTATCAAACTGTCTTATCTTTGTCATATTGAGTAGATTAAACCAAGGAAATGGGAACAAATGTTTTACTGCGACAGGCTGCAAAGTTTCTAAAGATACATGGTGCCTAGATAAAGGTGTTCTAACCACTCAGCATTCAGCACCATCAGTATACTGATCACCGCCTGATCATCTGCAATCATCTGCTCCTGTTTCTTCACTGTTTCAGGCCTTAAGTTAGATTTTGATATGCTTGAATGGTCCCAGTGTGGCATAACAAACGAAAAACATTCCTCTGAAACTGATAAGTTTCAGTGAGTGTACTTGAAATGAGAGTCTTTGAAAGTCCTTCAGAACTGTTCCTCAAGTCTACATTAGAAATACAAGATAGTCTGGATGTTCAGAGACAAAATATGAAGAAATGAGGAAGATTAAAGACTTTCGTACAGTACTGTACATTTATATAATTCTTTTAATGATCAAAAAATGCTATAAAGAATAAAACAAAACAGGACAGATAAATATAATCTTCCGCTGTATAAAGCTGGTTGTAAAACTGCTCGGGTTGTGTGTGTGTACGCGTTTGTTTACGTGTGTTTGAGTGGTAAAGACATTCTTTATAAACAGTCATTATTAATAGACACTCTTGTTTGTGTTTTGCTTGTTGTTTCCTATGAAAACTCAGGCGTGGCTTTAAGGAGCAGCTTCTCAAAGACAGAATTAGAACCACAGTGTAAAAGGTCTGGAAAACTCCACTAACCGTGTATGTGTGTGTGTGTGAAGATCTCACTGAGGTAAAAGTAGAGTCTGAAATACCTGCATTTATATAAGGGATATAAAAGTTATCTAAACGAAAAGTAGATAAGAATGATTTTACTGTTTTTAACATCTCCATTCTCAACCCAGCAAATATTTATAGAGGCCTCTTTAACTGGGGTGTCTCACTCTACACAATGGATGGATAGATAGATGGATGGATGGATGGATGGATGGATGGATGGATGGATTGATGGATGGTTGGTTGGTTGGTTGGTTGGATGGATGGATGGATGGATGGATGGATGGATGGATGGATAGACAGACAGACAGACAGACAGTATGACAGTGTGTGAGTGTGTATTGTTAACTAAATGCCTCTTCTGTTTTAAAGTCTGTTGTAATGTTGATGTGTCAGCGGCGCTGTGCTGTTAAATTGGGCTCAGCTTTGTGTTTCAAATTTAATGTCACATGTGAATCAAATACATTTCAGCACAAGTGATGTCTGTCAGTCTGCTGTAATGTAATCCATTAATTTTCAAACTGTTCATAACACAGCTTACAAAACTGAATTAAATAGTATAAATGTGTTTACAGGACAGACAGACAGACAAGCAGACAGATGTATTTATAAAAAAACTAATTAATTTCAGCTCAGTTTACAACAGGATAATTCATTAGTGAACTGATAATGTGACAGAATTGGCTTGTATTATTGTAAATGAATTTACTTATATTTGTTGGGTCGCATGAAAACCTTCATTTATCAAATTATCTTGAGCTGTGATTGCTCACATCTGTAATTTATTAGAGGGCTCATTTGCATATTGCAACAACAGTACTGCAAGACTGAAAAGGAAGAATTGTCTATGAACAACTGAGAAGAGCCAAGACTCTAAGGAGGAGTCAAGACTCTTAGTACTTCACTACTAATAAAGTTTTCCTTTAAAAGGTTTGCAAACCAAGTTCCAGCAGGGCTGAACACCTTTGCTGACATCAAATTTTCTGCGCAAAGTAAAAGCTAAGTTGCGACCAGAATTAAAGTTACCCTGAACCTCAATCAAGCAGGTCTAAATTGGGCCGTTAGCATGGATGTTTAGATCAGAGAGCATCTCCAAGGGTCAGCGTTCATGTTTCATGTATTTTTGTGTTTCCTTAATGAAGATCTGGAGCTCAATGAAGATCTGGAGCAGTTTGTCCTCCCTGCTGCTCCCATCCACATCTAACAAACCAGCAGAGCCCACTCCACACCCGCTAAATGGATAACAGGAGCGCTGCGGTGTGTGTTGATGTGTATTGTGAGTGCTGTGGCTGGGCCTCCAGGCGTTTCACACCATCACACACCCCTTTCATCTGCTTCCTCTGCTACTTTCACCACCAAACAATGAACGTCACTACAGGTAATAAACAAACTCCACAGCACATTTCAGCACACGGACAGTCCTGCTGAGCTTTTCTGCCCAATCAGAAACTCGTCCTGGAGACCTTGGCAAGTCTTCTGTTAAATCACAAGCTCTTAACACCATTATTAACCAACAATGACAATATCAAACTCAAAACAGGAGAAAATCTGCTGAAAACAAGATGCAAGTTTTTACTACGATTGAGTGTATATATGTATACTCTGTTGGTTTGTTAGGTGTGGATGGGAGAAGCAAGGAGGCCAAACTGCTCCAGATCCTCAAGATAAGATAACTTAGCTTTTACTTTTTTACTGAAAATTTCATGTCAGCAAAAGCAAAGCCCTGCTGGAACTTGATTTGTGAACCTTTTAAAGGAAAACTTTATCAGTAGTGAATTGGACTGTTAACACCCTGAAGTGAGTATATATATATATATATATATATATATAGCTTTATATAGTATATATAGCTTCATATAATCTCATTCTCATTTTTACACAATTCTGTTTCCACTAAACACATGATTTGTTTAAGGACTCGTTCAGAGTTGGCTTGGTGTGAAACTCAACAGGTCAGAACTGTTCATGGTGGAGGTGAATGGAACCAGACGTCTCCCTCTAAAATCGCCCTCACAGAAAGTTATTCCGTGACATGCTTATGGTTGTGCCACCTGATGCCTGAGACGTTGTTTTCCATTTTGTCAAGAGGCAAAATAGCTCGCAATGAAAAGTGATTTAGTTCAAATTCATTATTTTACCATCATCAACATCCATATAAACACTCAGAGACACATGAAGCTTCACTGGGTATTGATGAATAAAATGGCTGGATTTGTGTTGGAGACGCCTGGTTCCATTCACTCCCGCTGTAAAGAAAACAGTCTCTACAACAAACCGCTTCACACCAAACACCTTCTGAATGGCTGAATTATGGAGGAATTTGAAAGTTTATAGGCCTCCGATTAGCATTTCGCCTAAATCATCGCAAGCTTGCCTCAAAACGCATTAATCTGTAACAGACTTGCTTATGTGATTTCTGACCCGATACAGCTCACTGTTACTTATAAACATGGACTAAAGTACATTAGCAAAGTCAATAACGGTAGCACCAGGGTTTTATAAAAATGGTATTAAACCGCTAACATTTGCCTTTATTACACCAGATTTTGTGTTTTTTGCCGTGTGTTTCTAAGACCTAAAATAAAATACATTTGTTTATTTTTGTTCTTTATGGGCATTTACATTTACTGGGGTTTTTTAATTACAGCAACTTTGGTTCTACGTGACACAGGAATACCAAACAAAGTTCAGCATGACATCTGACACAAACCGGGTGAACGTCCATATAAGGAGCTGTCTTGCTATATGATGACAATTTACCATTTGTTGCACTTTCTAATGATTAAATTTGATGAGATTTTAGTGGAGAGCTCCTCTAGCTTTACAGAGAGTCCGTGATTATTTGTGGGATGTGTGGTTTTGATAAGTGTCCGTCTGTGAGAGAAGGTTAAATAGTGGTTCAGAAGGCTACACGCGTTCTTCTCAGGTTTCTCTCTTCCGCCTCCAATCGTGTCTGTGTTTGAAGGCCTTCAAGTAAATCACCACTCCAAACACCGCAACGTCTGAACCGTGAAATTCACATAGTCGGCGGGATCGGGTGGCCATTCCAAATCTTTTTCTTTTACGACATCTTTGAGTGCAGCCACGGAGATTTGGAGCAGAGCGTAACCGAAGACTCCTGAAAGGTATAATCTGCTCTAAAACTCCTCAGCTGTTACCGGCCGAAGGGCCAGAGGGTCAAAACACTGCATGCACCCTAACTGCAGGATCAGAATCAGAAAACCTACGGAAATTGTTTCTGTTACGACTGCACAGACACAGAGACACAAAGACAAGAACAATGCAATAAAATCATACCTTCAGCAGCTTAGCAACAGAAATTTCTTATATTCAGTGAAACAGTCAATAAGATTCTAAGCCAAACAGATTTAATGCAACAAACCAAGCAAAAAATAAACAGAAATATCTACATCTGAGAAAAGACATAGACACATTGCCTTGAAATCTTTTTTTGTTTTGTTTCGTTTTTTGCAGTATACATTAAATATGTACATATTTTTTCTTTTTTCGCTTAGTTCAATCTTACTCAGTAAGTTTATTGTTCAGTTGGTTTTTTTGTTTGTTTTTGCTCAATATAATCATTCATTTCTCATTTTTAATGTTCAGTAGATTGTGTAAGGTGCTAATATAATATTTGCGCAGTGCTGTGCAAAAGTCTTGAGTCCCCACTAATTTCTTCACACTCTGCTTCCAGAGATCCAGACTTTCTTGTATTATTAATGTGGTCTTGAGGAACAGTTCTCCAGGCTTCCTGAAGGACTTTCAAAGACTCTCATTTTCAGTCCAGTCCCTGAACCTGAACAGTTTCAGAGGAATGTGTTTTGTTTGTTAAGAGACACAGTCACCTAAATATGAATCGTTCAAGCAGAACAAAGCACATCTAATTTAAAGCCTGAACCAGTGAAGAAACAGGTGCACATGATTCAGTGATCAGTATACTGGTGGTGCTGAATGCTGAGTGGTTGGAACAGCTTTATCCAGTAAAACATCTGTTCCCATTTCTCTTATTTAATCAACTCGGACAGCTTGGCAGGAATAAAACAGTATTTTTACACCAGCAAGGTAATTCAAAGCAAAATAGAAAGAAATGATGGGGGACTTTTGCACGGCACTGTATTCTGTATATTGTAATATTTTGGTTTTTTGTGGTGTGAGAAGATACCTAACTGCAAAACCGGAGTGTTTTTTTGCCGTATTTATACAGTCGGACATTATTGTTTATTACAGGCTGTGATAGCAACGATTTGCAGTGTTTATTTTTTTGAGAAAAAAACAGCTCAGCGCAGGAGCTCTTCGTGGCCTGGCTCATAGCCGGGGTCTGTTATCTCCTCAAATAAACAAATAAAGTTCATGTTTCAGTACAGTTTCAGCCTCAGCAGTGTCCCGGAAAGGGACGGTTTGCTTGGTTTTTTTCTTTTGTTTTTGTGCCGTCAGTATGTTGTTTGTTTTAGGCCATCTGCACTTTGTAAAATACATCTGTGCCATAAATAAAGGTGTGATGACATTTTCACTCCCAGCACTGAAGAATGTATGTATGTAAATGAGGCATTACTGGATGAGGCTTCCTACACGACACCAACACATCAACAAACAAACAATCCAAAATAAACACAAAGGTGGGTACCAGGCCACACACACTCTGGGGGTGGTGGTCAGTGACACATGTGTCCAAACAGACACAGACACACACACACACACACACATATTTGTGTGGTCTCAGAGGGTCCTTTAATATAACAGAAACTCCCTCCATTCTCTCACGTTTCCGCCCCTATCTGAACTTCCCTCGCCGTCGTCCGCTCTCTCCAAACACACACACACACACACACACACACACACACACACACACACACACACACACACACACACACACACACA
>JBBJLS010071954.1:0-10719 GCA_037577275.1 Bryconaethiops microstoma
CTCCAGGGAGACTGCCCCCTGTAGTTAGGGAATGGAAGTCGCTTTGGATAAAAGCGTCTGATAAATAATGTAAATGTGTCCTACGTGTCAGAGACTCGGCGGTAGTTTGGTGGGCAGCTAAAGGACAGGCAGCGGAATCCTCCCTGGATGTTATAACAGGTTTCCTCCACAGTGCAGTTATGGGCACCAAGCCCACACTCGTCTATATCTGAAACACAAACACACGCATATAACCTGCAGATACAACATATTAACTTAGAACGCGAATAGCAAACATCGATTTTAGACTGTTTTACACTGTTGTTGAAATCAGATTTTACTAATACACTCTGAGATTTAAAGGTTACTGACGACTTCCAACATTTAGGATGATTTTTTTTGGCGCTCAGCTTTTTGAGATACTGGCCCAAACACCAGAAGGCTCAATATTTTTACTCACCCCTACAGGAGCGTCCGTTAGGGGACATGCTGTAGCCGTGGTCAGGGCAGGCGCACTGGTAGCTGCCCGGGACGTTCACACACTTGAAGGCGCACAGGTGGCCGACACTCTGAGAGCACTCGTCAATGTCTGTACAACCAATTGACAATCGATAATAGGACATTAGTAGTTCCACCTACTAAACAGCTTCACGGTCTATAAAGGTGTACAGTTACAGACAGTATTTCCACCCACTGGCCACTTTATCAGAAACATTTCCCTTGTACTTTCACTTACTGGCCACTTTAATAGAAAACATACATATAGAGCGCAACCATATACAGCACTGCGCAAAAGTCAGACAACTATGCAACTTGTTTGAAGCTCTTATATCTAGTAAAGTAAAAAGACCAGGTATTTGAAGGGAGCTACAAGTAATACTGGGCTTCCATGAGGAGAGAAATGGTTGAGCAAAACTTTGCTGTACATGAAACCACTATTTACTGTATTAATGTTATTTGTGTTTATTGTTATATTAGTGTTCTAACACTAACTTAACACTACTGCCCAGTAGTATACAGCTTTTAAGAATCATTTTCTCAGATGCCTTAGATTTTTGCACAGTATTGTAGGTGCACTATTACAGACTAACTCTTCAGTTGCTGCACAATTCTCAGCCCCCCCAGGACTACAGCTGAAGTGTTTGTTTGGGATTTGACCACAGGACTGCTGTGGAAGTGTGGGATTTGGGAATTGACCACAGTGTGAGTGTACCCTGCACACCAGTCAAAAATACCCAGCCAGAAGCAGCTGTGTGGCCAGAAACTGACCACTGATGAAGGACTATAAGAAGGCAAACACAAACAGTGCAGCTGTCAAACCGTTGAGTGTATATTTTGCTGTATAATTGACTCAATTCTATAATGATTAAAAGCATTATAGAGTCTATGTCTACCATCACAGGTGAGGCCGTCCTCGCGTAGGTAGTATCCCTGTCTACAGTAGCACTGGAAGGACCCGTAGACATTGGCACACTCCTGACTGCAGGGGTTGTTCAGGCATTCATTCACATCTGCATGAAACCGCATGCATTCATTAGTTGTTAACAATGTTTTTTTCTGCATTAAGGGGGAATTTTTCAAAATGTCTCCATAATCAGTGAGTAAAGGTAATTTACATTGTTACGACAGCAAGGTGGAGAGTATAAGAGAAGAAAGTAGAAACAGCAAAACCTAAAAAACTACAGTACAATACCTGGAGCCTATCCCGGGGTCTACAGGCGCGAGGCAGGGACTCACACACCATTTACTCACACACTCACATCTATGGTCAATTTAGAATTCCTAATTCACCTGAAACACACGTCTTGGGAGTGTGGGAGAAACCAGAGACCCCGGAGGAAACACACGCCACCACGAGGAGAACATGCAAACTCCACACACACAAGGCCAGGACTCGAACCCCCAACCCTGAAGGCGTCAGGTAACAGTGCTACCCACAGTATTTCTATACTTTTATACTATAGTATACTATACTATACTAGGCATCTGAAGATTTTAAAGAAACTCCAAAGCAGGGATCCCATACCACACCCATGCTTAAACACACTCACTAAATTCCTACAAAAAATTGTTCATAAGTTGCTCCCCAGCATGAATCAGTGAAGAACTGAAAAAATAGTCAAATGATCAAAATAAGACTGATATGGTGACAAATTTCCTCCGGGATAAATAAAGTTTTCTAATTCTGATTCTGAAATCTCTTTTAAGCTTTGCTTCTAGCGCACCGATGTTCTCGTAGCCTTGATTCATTCATCTGAATCACGTCTGAAAGACCGCCTGTGGCACATGAGAAACATAATGACGAAAGCGTGATACGTCAGACGGGGCTTTAAGAGTGACGCTTTTAATACACGTGATACAAACACACATTGTCTAGTTATCAGCCTGTACCTTCACAGTTCTTGCCATCGCTGGATAAGGTGAAGCCAGAGGAGCAGGAGCAGTGATACGAGCCCGGAGTGTTTTCACACGTCTGGGCACATAGCCGACCAGGGTAGCGCCAGCATTCATTCACGTCTGTGGGGAGAGGTGTGGAAAAAACGTTAGCAGTGCTAGTCTAAACAGTTTGCGGAGGCCACAACAGTGTGAATCGACACCCAGTCCTCTGCAGCTCATTGGAACCGAATAGAGAGGAGATAAGGCTGGACAAAGGCCTGTATTTCTGCTTCTGATAAGAATGTAAACAGACAGCCAAAGGCAGGAGATTTTACCTGCTTCATGTGTCCTAAAAACCAGAGTAACTGACACCAGTCAAGGGGGGTAATTGCTTGGGGTCAGAATATTTCTCAACAGCTGATAGCGGATGTCCTATGGGTATAATTATCTCATTAAAACCCAGTCTGTCCCACATGTAAAATAATTTGTTATGGTATATATCCTCATTGAAAAACCTGGCATCTCTTGTATTGTAACATGCAGTGCTCTACATCACATTAAACTGTATTGTAACTCTTGCTGTGAGAGTTAACATGGCCAAAATGTTATTGTGTAATGTAAGTGTTATTGTGATGAATTACTAATGACACAGATTTTGAAGCATTTTTTTTAAGCATGTTCATTTTGAACATCCATCCATATTAGTGGAGGCTGAAGCCCAGCTGCATCCACATTAAAAAAAAGCTTTAAAATGACAAGCTCCACTGATAGCTTTCATGATACAAGTTTTTTTTTTCTGGCTGCCATGTTGAATTAATTTTGCTCTGAAGTATGTTGAAGTACCATTTACAAGCAAAACACACCATTTCAGTAACTTAATAGACTACGCTGGATGGTAAATTAACAAGGAACATGGAAAGCTCTAGTCCACCTCAAGGGCCTCGACTACAGAAAGACCAAAGACTCTATAAATGACTAAAGTTGGAAGGGCGGGGACTAATCCTAGCATAAAGCTGGAAAAGCCATGAGAGTTAAATTGCAGGGTGGTCTTCCAGCAGGTGAAAACACCAGTACAGTATGAGTCAGAGGTTTAGAATCAGACTTTAATTTTTACTCTATAATGGCAATGAGCAGACGTCCTTCTCATATACTCATAAGAGACCATTCATGTAATTTGCTCATTTATGAGAGCTTTGTTAATAAAATACAAAAAGTCGACTAAAGTTTACTCTAAATAATTATCTTTGCTCATGTTTAACTCCACTCGATACCTGACGATGGGTTGGAATTATGAAAACCGTGGGATTAGCACAAGCTTAAATGAATGTTACTGAACAGCTAAAAGTAATGAATACGCTCTGATGGCGCTCACTTCGCTCAATCATACAGCTAATAAGAAAATGCAAAAAGGCACGACTTTTTTTAGGGTTAAATTTGAGCAAATTTCAGAGGTGATTACTCAGGATGACACAATATAATGTGATTAATCAATGGGAACTTATTAAACTTCTCCAATATCTTCTCCAATAATAGATCACTTAGCTCAAGAGAATTATGGCATCGTTTCAGTCACTCTTGATTGAGCCTGGTTCTCTTACGTCCATTAAACAGAAATGTCTGTCCCTTACCCACACACATTCTCCTGAACATGTCGTACTGATAACCAGAGCGGCAGTCACACCGGTAGGTCCCGGGCAGGTTGTGGCACAGTTGTCCTTCTCCACAGCGATGGACGCCTGTCTGACACTCATCAACATCTGAAGGGTGGGGGAGACATTATGTGAGACACCTGAGAGTATTACGGCACTTTTCCACCGGCACAAGGAACCGCAAAACATCCCCATGGGTGCTATGAAAGAAGGTTTTTAGCACAAATAAAATTAAAAAATAAATAAATACATAAATCAATAAATAAACTTAATAATAATAATAATAATAATGATAATAATAATAATAATGATAAAGCAGAAGTAAAAAAGAAGTTGTTTTATACAAGTAACACAATATAACATAACAATTATAATAATAGATTATATTAACATTTATTACTATGGCAATATAGTATACTATTAAAATGTGGAAATATTGGAATCCTGTTTGTTTACACAGTAACAAGCCTTTGCTTTTGTTTAACACAGGATACTAACTGCAGCCCAATACACCAAATGCAGCAACCGTAAATGTTTCAGGTTTTGTCAGATGTATTGATTACTTCCTTCTACACAACCAGAGCCTAAAGAGCACCTAATCTGTGTCAGTGCCATTTTCCCAAAGGTAAGGCAGGTAAGGCAGCTTGGTGGTCTTTGAGTGGATTTTGTACCTATACACCTGGTGCCATCAGGGCTGGCGTGGTAACCCCTTCCACACATGATGATCTTGCGTTGGCACGTATATGAGCCAATCGTGTTGACACAGTTGAACCCCGGGCTGCACGGCTGGCCCACCGTCCGACACTCATCAACGTCTGCACAAAACACAGGACAACACAGCTAATGAGCCCATGTACACATGAAAAGTACATCATTAGTCACCAAGATTAAAATGCAGAAAGCATTTAGTTATCTCAGTAAAGCACCCACTTTAGGTGTACTTGTAGGGGGTGTGACTGGTGGACTGGTGGTTAGGGAGTTAACCCCTGCAGTCGGAAGGCTGCGGGTTCAAATCCCAGGACTACCAGTGGCACCACTGAGGTGCCCTTGAGCAGGATACTGTCCTTGAGTGCTGTGTTCCTGGGTGCCCACTGCTTCACTTGGTGAATGGGTTAAATGCAGAGAACAATTTTGTGCTGTGGTGTGTTCACGTATGATGAATAGACATTTTACACTTTTAAGTGATTTATGTGTAGTTGATGTCATGAGCTTTCTCTCTTTATTCTGTATGGGGACAGAAGGTTAATGTAGCGGTCCTGAAAGTTTACAGCCATGTTAGCATTGCTAGCAAAAACGACCTTGAGTTTGTTGTTAAATAATCATCAGTATAGTTGCTTATGTGCTATACTTTTTGTTCTTTTTTAACCATCAAGCAAGTCTATTTGATAATTAATTTTTATTCATTCATTTTCTGTAACCACTGTAGTGCCACCTAGCAGGGCTCGAACACAGACGCGGAGACAAGTTAAAGGGGCCAATGGGTGTGAGACAGAATTTCACCCTGGGTCAATTTAGAATGCCCAACTCACCTGACACACGTCTTTGGACTGTGGGAGAAACCAGAGAGCCGAGAGGAAACACACTACAACAAGGAGAACATCCACACACACAAAGACAGGACCCGGATACAAATCCCCAACCCTGGAGGTGTGAGGCAACAACACTACCCACTGCGTCACCAGGGCCTAATTTATTTTTAGTGTATGATCATTTAGGCATGTGGTTTTGCACAATATCAACAGGCTAGGTATGAACTCCAATTACTTGTTAGCTACATTAGCCTCTTAGCACCAGAGCGAAGCTAAAGCGGCTTCATTTTTGTGATGATTTGTGACTGAACTGCTGCTTTAAACTGACATTTTTACAGTGTTCGTGCATAGGATTTAGGGTGATTTCATTTCATTTTTGAGTAGATATGGGTGCCGCTGCCTCGACATGTCCTGGTTCCTGCCCCTGTGGGCTAATTCCACCCGTCAGGATTGAGGCGGAAAGAGCTCTGTCTTTCAGCCCCACGGTGGAAATCATCGGCTTCTCTCTAATTCACTTTACACCGAAAGAAAATAACAACTGAACAAGTAAAATGTTTGAAATGTTGACATTACATAAATACTTTTTCATATTAAGAGCTTATTGTATAATTAAGCAATCAGTCAGTTTCCACATATCATAAAATGATGTTAAGTATTGTTCTAATAGGTTGCACCGTGTATCAAAATAAACAAATACACAACAACAATAATACTAATAATAATACATTCTGCAAGGGATATAAAATCTTACTGTAATATTTAGAATATTTCTAGAATATTATAATCTTAAATACAAAAGATAGAAAATAAACACCACCTTTTAACAATTTCTATTTTTATTTGTCGTATAAGTTTGAACTGAAATGAAACAATCTGTTTTTTCATCTTTCACACACACTTACAAGTGCAAAAGTGGAAAATTAATTATAAAAACTAACATTTTTTAAGAACTAACAACTTTGATTTAATTTACTATATCATCCCTCAAACAGGTATAATCAACTGCCTTCAAGGTCACCTAGTCACGCAATGTCCCACCACCTGTGTAGAATTAACTTTCTATTTGAATGCACCTGAAACAACTCAAAATGACAAAGGTGTGGAACAGTTTACATCCAGTGAGGGGTATATAAAGATTTCCAAGTTTCTGAAGAAACCCCGGAGCGCTGTTAGATCCATCATTAGGACCACCCACAGTCTGCCAAAATCTAGGCGTCCATCAAAACTAATAGCTGGGAGAAAAGAGGAAAACACCAGGAACCCATTGTAACCTTGAAGGACCTCCAGGGTTTTATGGCCAACAGAGGAAAACACATGCATCAAACAATGCACATATCAGATATTGCACACAATATCAGAGATATTGCACACATCTGGCCTGGGGAAAGTAGGGTGGAAGAGTGGCAAGAAGAAAACCATTTCTCAGAAAGGTCCATCTGGAGTACGGTTTGACGTTTGAGGCGAGGATGGATGGAGACATTCTGGAGAAGAAACGGATGAAATCATCTGAAAATGAGTCAGAAATTCATAGTGCAACAGGACAAGCAAAAGGCCAAAGCTGTCATAGAGTGGCTCACCAGGAACAAGGTGGATGTTGTAGAGCAGCCAGTTCAACTGATTTGTGGAAGGACTATAGGGTTACTGTCTGTCAGGGCAAACCAACTAAAGGCACTTTTCAACATGTATACATGAACCATACTGTATCTAAACCGTATTGTGATGCCATGGAACTTGCAGCACACTTTGAATTTCTGGTGTATCTCAGCCTGGTAACAGTTTTTCTGACGCGTCAGCAGCTTAATTCTCTCCCCAGTTTATGGTCGGTCGTCACCCCAAAACTACATCAATGAAGTCGAACCAGCAGTTTTCTTGTCAGAGCTGCTTCTGTTATTGTGGTCTTTTATTGTTTACAGTTTTTAAAACTTTAGCCGTGCAATGAACACCTAATCCAGCTAACCCGTTAGCGATGTCCTGGTGCACCTTCGCTTTTCTCACAGCGTTAAATATAAATTTGTTAACATCATAGAAAACTCCCACTGCAATTTCTCTTCAGCCCAAACAAGTAGTGCTTGTACTTGATTGACTTCCCAGTTGTTTGTTTGTTTGTCCATTTGTTTGCCCGGACAGTAAAAAATGATAGCCTCTTTCCATGTCACAACGACAACATTTCGACCAACCAGAAAGCAGTGTCACAGTTAACTCAGCTACGGCCCACTTTTGGCCTTGCCATCGAACAGCATGGGTACAGCTTGGGTACAGCTTGGGTACCTGGTGCCAGTATGAAAGCACCATCACCTCTCCCAGCTTGAACAGTCCTGTAAAGAGCTCCACATTCCAGTGTACCAGTCTTGTTGAGAGCTATCCCAAAAGACTGGTGTAAGGCAATCATTTGTACACTTTCTCTGTATTTAACCCATTCACCAAGTGAAGCAGCGGGCAGCCAGGAACACAGCACCCAGGGAGAAATGTGTGGGGATGGTACCTTGTTTAAAGATACCTCAGTGGTGCCACTAGCAGTCCTGGGATTCAAACCCACAACCTTCTGATCACAGGGGAAACTCCCTAACCACTAGGCCACCAGCTGTAGGTACTCTCAAAGGTGCCTCTAGGCAAGGATATACTGTATAGTATCTGAAGATGTTCTGTCAGTTAAACACACTCACTTTTACAACGAAAATGATTCCTGTGCATTAATGTGGTATGTTGTATTGTTCAGATCAGGGAAGCAAAACTCATTTAGTTTGCATAGGGTGTGTACTCACTTTCAATCCTCTGTAGCTATTTAAACACCTGTAGTTTTTTAATCATACAACTTTTGAACCAATTTATTGGCTGCTAGACAGATCTAGACATTCAAGCAAATATTAAAAAAGATCAGGCTACCTGAGACCCCTGCTGTCTTCAAATATAGACTGAAGACCCACATCTTCACTGAGCACTTAGAACAACTACATGCTCAAGTCACAAACTAACTTATCTAACGCAAACTTCCCAAGTCTTCTGTGTGTGTGAATTGAGGGCCCTGGTGGACTAATTCCATCTCTGGTAGAATCTTAGTCTACAAGCAGCTTTTGGCATTTTAATCCTAGGCTTACTAGTGTACTGATGTACGTTGCTCTGGATAAGAGCATCTGCCAAATGGTGTAAATGTAAATATAAATGTAAATTACCTGTAAAAACGCCATTAAATCTTAATAGGAAGATTTCCTGATGTCTAAAGACTTAATGCATATGGCAGTGGTTTAATGCTCCTACCAACACACTGTCCTCGCGAGTCGGTAGTAAAACCATGTTGACACCTCAGTCTGGGCCTGCAGCTGAAAGAGCCTGGTGTGTTAACACATTCAGATCCCACTCCACAGTTATGAGTCCCCAGGGTGCACTCATTAATATCTTGAAAAAAAGATATAAAGATCAGGATTAGGATTGTGGTTCATAAAATACTTCTAAAATAACAGCGCCATACAGACATTAATATTTTAGTTCATGAAATAACTAAAATAACAGCATCGTACAGACATTAGTATTTTAGTTCAGGAAAGAACTATAAAATAACAGCATCGTACAGACATTGGACCATGTCATCTTGGGTAAAATTAAAAAAATATATTAACAATATTTTCCAGACACTACTTTTGGCAATAGTTTTCTCTGCAGTGTGGAACATGTGCTCCACTGTGGCCACTTGGCGGCGCTGTGGCTCAAGGATAAAACATGAAAAGCTTCCTCATTAGACCTGTCAGGCTTTTTCCCTTCCTAACTGTAGCAGCACCCAGCTCTCCCTCCACGTTCTCCTCAGACCTCAGCTGTGTGTTCTGTAATGCTTAATATCTTTGATGCTCCTGCTGTACAACAAAACCGAGCTTATCCTGCACAACCACTGCAGATTTACAGAACAGACACTTATCAGAGAGACAGACAGAAAGGGGGGGGGGATGAGAGACAGAGAGGGAGAGAGAAAGAGATAGAGAGGAAATGGGAAAGACTGAGAGAGAGATAAGGTGAGAGATCAGGCGAGACAGAGAAAAGAGAGACAGAGAAAGGGAGATGGAGAGAGAGAGAGAGAGAGAGATAACGTGAGAGATAGGGTGAGATATAGAAAAGAGAGACATAGAAAGGATGAAGAGAGAGTGAGGGACAGAGAGAGAGAAGGAGAGAGAAAGAGAGAGACCAAGAAAGAGGGAGAGAGAAAGAAAAAGAAAAAGAGAAAGAATGAAAGAAAATAATAGAAAGCAACATTGAAAAGGCTAGAGGCAGACGGAGGGAGAGCGAAAGAGAAGAACGTGTGTGAGAGATAAAGTGTATGAGAGAGACAGAAAAGAAAAAGAGAGAGATGAGAGAAAAGAAGAGAGAACGAGAGCGAGAGAAAGATAAAGGAAGAGAGAGATTGAGTACATGAGTGAGAGTGTGAATGAGAAAAGGAGAAAGGAATTGAGAGAGGGAGAGAATGAGAGAGATGAAATAAGAAAGAGAGGGAGAGAATGAGAGAGATGAAATAAGAAAGAGAGGGAGAGAATGAGAGAGATGAAAGAAGACAGAAAGGGAGGGAATGAGAGAGAGTATATAGACCAATAAGCCTTATTATAACTCTGAAATAGAATGTGTGTGTATATACATATACTCTTACATATTATTACAGAAATGAACACTATTTACTTACTGTCCTATTATTTTTACACATTACTACTTTTAATTAGTGGTATTATCATTATTATTATTATGATAATTATAAACACTGCACACTCTGCAGTGTGTGTAAACTGAAGGCCTGTTAAGTGAGAGTGTGGGCCGGTGTTTGATAGTTATTAGCGCTGCTGAGGCAGTCGGCCGTGTAAAAGCTTATTCAAGGCGATTATGAACGGCCACAAACTTTCAGGCACGTTGAATTAGAAATCCTGAAATCCTGTCGACAGCAGCTGGAGTCGCGCAGGAGGGGCTGCTAATTGCCTGAAAGGCGCCTCACGTACCTTCACACACACCGTCCCTCAGCTGACGTCCTGCAGGGCAAACCACCAGCAGCTCACACCTGAAGTGGCCAGCAGTGTTAATACACCTCTCATTCACCTGGCAAGAGTGTGTAGACAGCGCACACTCATCGATGTCTGAGAAAGAGAGAGAGAGAGAGAGACAGAGAGACAGAGAGAGAGAGAGAGAGAGAGAGAGAGAGAGAGAGAGAGAGAGAGAGA